>NIUQ01001805.1:0-26793 GCA_002796945.1 Plectus sambesii
AAGCAAACGTCTGTCATCGTTCCCGGATCTATGGTTTTAGCGAAATGAAGAATGCTTATCGAATACTTCAAGGAAGAGAATGGCTTCCTTGTAACTATGCATCTCTTCATTTTTAAACATATGTATTTCACCTATGTGCAGCATAGATTGATTTAGCTCATGTTTTTATAACATTATCTAAATAGAAGCTAACTCAACAGAAATAACATAAGAAACTATAAGATCAAAACACTTTCAGAGGTTTTATGAACTATATTTCATAGATCACTGCTTAAGGAAGATTAAAAAAATTGCAGCATCGATGAAGTACGTTAGTCTTCATTGCTAGCACTGCCAGAGTCAATCAAAAATTGAAATTTTTTCTCAGTGCTTCAACCGATCCTCTGTACGTACTTATTGTATTAATGTCTGCTAATGCAATTTGACCACATAAAAGCGCGTGACATTAATTAACTGCTACAAAAATTCATTTTATTTCAGCTACTCTATAATCTTCTTCTTTGGACATGTGAGAGGTTTCAAGTTGGGTAGCAGAGAGAATGTTAAAGGTGAAATTTTATTCGGAGTAAAACTGCGCACAAACTAAAGCCTGAAGACACAAGCTTACTGACATGGCAACTTGTAAATAAACGACTGACTCAATTATATATGAGTTTGTTTAGCAGAAGTAGTCTGCAATTTTCGATTAAAAGACTAAGAGTCGCTAACCTGACACTCCCTTAATAATAGATTATAAGAAGTGAGTTTGAAATAGTTTGGTCAGAACCATCAGATTGTTTACATGGTTCCTGATCATTCCGACCAGGTGGTCCTTTGTTTTTCAGGATATTGGACTGAACGATAATTAAAGAGTACATTCTTTGATTAAAGATCGTCATTGTTTTCGTCGGAAATCGCCCCGCCACTCGATTCAACTTGGATGTTTGCCCGACTTAAAGTATGCAGAAAAATGACAGAGGTGCATTTTGAAAATGAGGAGTTAAATAAAATAATATTTCATGGTAGGATTCAAAATGAGGACTGCAAATCTCTGTTACTCAACATTTTAAATGTAAATATCTCTTTCTATTTTGGTTTAGAACAAGCACACGAGCATTCATGATATACACTGATCTCTTCACTTTGGTATTGATATTTCTGCTATTTTGTAATTGATAATTGATAACAGGATTTTCTCGAGACATGAGGAAAGATGACACTCTCCTTTCAAATTGTATTTTTTCGTTTGCTTTAACTGCATTTCCTCACTTTATTAACTCGGCACAACAAGGAGCAGCAAAGTAGAGTGTAATTGATACTAAGTTGAGCTCTGTCATTCTGACAAATATTTTGATGTTTATGTATACTGCGCAAAGTAATTCGCTCTGCGCAGATGTTAGCACAACCGTTGCTCTCTCATTATTATTTTATCTTTTGATGATAGTCTTCATCTGTTCTTTTTCTGAAGCCTATCAATCGGATGCGATGTTTATAGCTTAGAAGTGCCCGTACTGTTCCTTCATTTTACTTCTTACTTCGTGGTTTGACTTATGCAGTCTTCGCTTCACTTTTGAATGAAATTATTTAGCACGATTCTTAAAACAAACAATGTAAACAGCAGATTTCAACAAAGAAAATTAAGAGTTTGGATGCATCCAGTGACCGTCGCAATGGATAATGAATGAGACATACTATAACTATTTTAATACAGCAAATTCATTTACAGACTAAACTTATTAAATGTTAGGTAGGAAATCGAAACTGATTCAACCACAGTGCAGTCTTTAGGAATATTCAACCGCTGCCCTATCTTTAATGGAATACGCTTGCATGTCACTTTAAGTATGCATAATAGCATAATAAAGCACTGCTTCCGCATATATACCTTAATGTTTTCAGCTCGAACGCATTATAAATAAGCTCTATATATACAAACTAAACTGAAGATACCTTCAGTTTTCATACGGTCGCAGTCCTTTAAGATTTAATTTAAGGTTATTAGTGTAATTAGGGCAAAATCTGTCCGTCGCTCACATATTGAATTCAGCAGTTTCCCTTCGCGGCAACTTCCCCTTTCATTAAAGGAAATCATTTATCAAGAATTTACTTTAAGTCACAAGCACGCGCGTAATAACTTATCTGGAGATAAAATGCCAAGCCGTGCCAAGCAAAGAAAGCAAAACAAGCGCCAGGCGTGCACTCTGTCGATAAACGAAGCCAAGCTTCAGATAAGAAGGGCCAGTCTTGCTGTCTGGCGTCGCATATTAAATATTCCTGCAAATGACAATATATTCAGACGCATTCAGCGTTGATTTGATAACATAATACACATGGCACCAGGCTCGGTGCAACTCATGTGATAAAGCCAAGCCAAGTAAAAGAATTGTTTACATCTTGATAATATCTCAGTTTCGGTTGGTCCTGCGTTTATCGAGTCCCAAGATCATTCAGCTACAAGCACTACAGAAGCAACATGTTGGAGCGGTCACAGAAAGTTAAGGTATGAAAATTTTCAAATGGTACTCATCTTCTGAGAGGGCGTGAATTCCAGTTTGGCTTATTGTACGCGTATCCTTGGTTATTCTGTTTTTCGAGTTCGCTGCCGATACGATAATCCAAAAAGTGAAGATCATTTATTTTGACAGAAACGTCGCAAACGAAATAAGCTAGTGAAATTTTTGATTTTTGCATTTGACACCGAATTTTGCCCACTGCTTTGGTTCTTTGATTGAAGCATCTGGTGAACGTATGTAGACTGAATAGGTTAGAGATTATAATATCCAATAGGTTAAAGACTATAAATTATGTAATCATCATGAAGATAGGTCGGCACCGGTCACGAAATAGGAGTATTTCTAAACTAAAATGTTCACTGATGAATGGATCTACGTTCCTCGAAAAGTATTGTAAATATAAATTAGAGCAGTTTTACTGACTGTTCTAAGATTAAGCATAGCTACTAAAAAATAATATAATTATTTATATAGTCCTGTTTAGAGTCCAAAAAGCAGTGCTTCATTAATTTCAATTCAAAATATTTTGCTATTCTAGGACTTTTCGCAATATTTCACTTTTAATATTCATTTCATTTTCGCCAGTTTAGGCAGTTACTTTTTTCTATGTATCGAAAACTTGATTGCGCTTACGAACGCAGAAGTGAGCAGCGTAGTTGCTGTAAATCGTTCAAAAGAATTCCGCTGTCTTCTATTCTATTCATTTTTTTTATTAACGTTCACCTTTCGCATTTTCATCACAATGAATTTCTCTTTATTCCTAATCTGCTGATCGAGAAGTCTTGATCGGAATTTTAATCTCTTTAAAATTTCTTTATGTTAGCAGCTTTATATTTTACTTGATCGTTAAGCTTCTTTAAGAGAGCAAAAAACACTGTTATATCACTCGATTGGTAAAACCGACGGAGACTAAAGTCATTAATCAATGCTAGGATGCGCAAGCCAAGGCAAGACAAATTGCTAAGTATTAATATTTATTTAGTTTATCTCCACCTGCACTATTGCACAACTCTTCTTTAGCTGAAATTTTCTTTTGGACAATGGCACATCGTGGTACGTTAATCACAGCATTTAGAGCAGCTTGTACTGATTCATTAATCTGTATTTCTTTTAATAATCGCCGGGATGGACATTCGTTAATTTCAGCGAAACCTATTGAATGGAAGTCAATTAACGTACTAAAGCTATAGTCATCGCTAAAATTATTAGCCATGGTTTTGGTTGCAATTTGTGTCTCATCTGAATAAAGGGGTGTTTACATAACTGTGGCGTGCAAGCTTGCAACGCTTGCAGGGTGCGGAGTGCCGCTTGCTATTTTTTTGCAACGGGTGTTTACATAGTTACAACCTTTTTTACCGTACAAAGCAAAAAAGCGCGGAAAACTTCATTGTCCTCAATAGGTTTCATTTTTTCAAAGAACGTGGATTCAAAGATACCGTAGTTTTACAATACTTTGCTCAAAGACTGATTCAAAATTCAAAAAAGGCTGTAAGAGTCTCTACAGCGTGCAGTGTGCGATCAGTTTGCTTCGATCGCAAGCCGCACGCCGTAAATTTATAAACACCCCTAAAGTCTAAACCTCATTCCGAGATTTTCATATAAATGATGACTGCGAATTATTGAGTATCATTAAAGAAGTAAATTTTACATAATTTAATAAACTAAATAAGTAACGTTTCACTTTACTGCATTATCCTGCTACTGTCCAGAATCCTAACTTAATATGAAAGGTGAAGTTGGTGTTTGCGCTGTATCTGTTTTGCGACGAACATTGCCGAAAGCGTAACTGAGGAAGCTTTTTTATAGTTAAGAGCCGCCAGCCCTCTGCTAGTGAAAACGGTTCGGCCGCGAAGAAGCTGAAGTCCATTTTGGGCAAAACAAAGTTTGTTTTGAATCAATGCTATCCAGGTTGGGGAAAAGGTTGCATTAGTCATCCGCCGATTTGCGTCCCTGTATGCTTCGACATACTAAAATCCTACGTCGCATCCAAGGATATAAAGGCGGCTGGTTATAAAAGAAATACATTAAGAAGGCATAACAGCCTAATTATTGGCGATGATGCCGAGCTGATCTTCTACAATAGAATAAAGGCTGCCAACATTGGCGGAATAGTCATCGCAAAATTTCAATGGCAGTCTTTCCGAAAGGCGCTTCAACTTGAAGAATTGGACATTGATTCTTCAGCTCTACTCAAGCGCCCAAGGCAACAATTACAAGAAATAAAAAACGGGGACTTTGAAACAGACTTCATCATTCTGCATCCTCAAATCGGGATTTTTGCCGTAGAAGTAAAGGCAAGTCCAAATATAACTTCTTCGAAACAGAGCAAGTATAAGGAAGCTGCACGACAACTGCACACATTTTCGGAAAAAATTTTCGACGTTTACAGAAAAGTGACTACAAAAGAGCTCTGCTCAGAGGACTACTGCGGGGCAGCAATTTTCGCTCCAAATAGTAACCTTGATTTTCCTTCGTCTCATCCCTTTGAACACATTTGTCCGTGTTACGATAGCACGAATGATGAATTCATCGATTTCTGGAATCGCAAAATTCAGTTGTCGATATTAAACTACGGCCCACGAAATTTGTTCAAAAAGCATGATTTCCGCTTATTCCTACTCAGTTTGATCGGCTACCGCACAGATTCATTCATAATCGGACCAAAATTCAGTCTGTCTTTGGCCATACCATTGCAAACTCAGAAGTATACGCCTTTACTACAAAAGGGAAATGCGAAACAGTCGCAAAAAAATCCATTATTACGCCGAATAAAATGGAGTGGAGTCAACGAAATGGATATTTTTTTGACAGCTGAGCAGAATTTTGTTTTGCAAGGCAGAGACCCGTTGCAATTAATCTGTGGAGCTCCAGGAACTGGTAAAACAATAATCTTGCTTTTAAAAGCCCTAGAGGCGGCAAAAATAAAGAGAAAAGGAAGAGTTGTGATACAGACATGGACAGAGTTTCAACCAAAACTGGAGAATATAATGAAATTCTACAAAAAAGAATTTAAGCGTGAGGTTGTATTTTCAAATGTTTATGCTATGCCAAATGATGACGATGATGTGTTTCGCGACGAAATGGGCTTAAATGCCTTGCCTTTCCTGGTGCTCCGAGCGAGAGAGAACGTTTCGGGACAAACTCTGGCAATTTTTACAGGGAACGTAACATCTGGTGACTTTAGACAAGAATTTGACCTTGCCTGTAAACTCCTTCAGAATACAGCTGAGCGAAAATATGCAGTATATGATCTCAATACCCAGATGCGAAGCACGAAAAATATTGTTTCATTCTGGACGATACAGCATGGGATCGGAAACATGCCGCCGATGGGTCATGATTTCGAAGGCGAGTCAGTAGTACACAAAAGTTTCTTGCTGGTAACGCAGGTTCTAAAAGAAGTGTCCGATACACTACGCAAGTTACTCGCCCATAGTGTTTCTCCAGCATCAATTGCTATCATCGGTCTTGGGCCAATCATTGGACCAAGGCACACCGAAGTAGACGAGATGCTCTCTTATTTGAAACCACTGTTTGAAAAGTCAGGGATCAGATTTGGGAGCGCAAAAGATAGTGCCGAAGCTAAGGATGAAAATATGGTCACCGTTGATAAACATGCGGCCACGCTTTCTAACGAATGGATATTTGTGATCGCGTTTTCCCTACGCTGTACAGATTTTCACGAAAACTTTTACCTCACGGCAGCTTCCCGAGCCATTTGTAGTCTGTTCGTCTATGAGAGAGACTACGGCGCAATTCAGGATAACATTGAAGCTTATTTCGACCATAACAAACCGCATATGTTCAAAAACGAAGCAGTGAAACAACTGGCGCAAGATGCTATTCTCCGGCTTACAAATGATACTGCTAAGGAAAGTTATAGCGAAGCTATAATTTGGCATCAACACCTGACTGTATTGAGAAAGGATTACGTCGCTGGGAAAGGAGTAGTTATCCAACCTTTTTACCACTGCGATTCATTTTCAAAATGCCTGAAGTTTGTTTTGAACGACGAACATCAATTAAGGTGCTTCGTCTACGTGATGAGTGAAACTGGAAAGAAACTCAAACATATTAAAGATCGAATGGAAGGTGGGAAGCATCAAATACCAGAAATGATTCTATTACCGCCAACAAAGTTCTTCAAGCGTTTGCTCAAAATGGATGATGATGGCGAACTTGGAAAAGTCTACGTTGATTTTTGTACGCGTTGGTGCGAAATTGTCATTGAATTCTATCACGAGATAGAGGATTTGGCCAAGTACCAATCATTGTCCATTTGCTTGCCAAATAATTATGAATGCAAAATGGTTATCTGCGCCGCTAATAAACTGGTGCAGAACCGTTGCGGAATTCGCTTTCTGCCGATTAAGCAAGAGATTTGACCAGATATACTCAAGTAACGAATATTATCCCAGTATCATTCTCTTCTACTTTGCTTTCTCTTACATCATTTTTTTCTCATTATTATTTGCTTTTTATTTTAATATTTCTTTTTATTATCTGTGAATAGGCATATATGCCAAAATATTTATTTCTGTGTAGTTACACTTGGTGACTGTTGGTACAAAGTAATAAAATGGTATTAGCATTATAGTTGAAAAGTAGCCATGCTGAATGCTCTTTCGGGTTGAGAGTCGCATTTGATATGCAGTCCTAATCAGAAGTTGCGTAAGTACGCACCATAATTCGGAAGTATTAATAACTTGACCTTTCGGGTCTTTTGGGTGTTTCAAAATAATTTTCGCTGCAAAGGGATCGCTTTTCCGTAACTACACGATAAAATGCAGTATCGAGTACCTACGGTCCTTGCGTTGTATCAGATCAGTACCGATATCAGTATCGTTATTTAAATTGAATTAATAAAATACTTGGTCGGTGATGAATACTCGCTAAAACGACGAATTTGTAGAAAGAAGTGATGACATAGTCATTCTTACGGTTTTTTGCGAATCGACCCATATATTTGTTATCCAGTGTGATGTAAAGACACAAGATGGATTATTTTCTAGTGCTGTAGTACATTTTTTAAATAACACAGAGCATTGTGTTTTCCATTTTTATCTATTATTTTTAAAGTAAAACTAATGATAACAGTGTTTCCGAGTGAAAAATTTCATCAACGTAAATAGATTGTGCATACAATTTTTACCAGAAGCGACAGTAAATTATTTTTATATGCAAACTGTTTAACAATTATCGATTAAACATCATGTAATATTATGAATTCTACACATGGTGGCGCATAACTTGTTGCGTAAGGTTTGCAGTACATTATTACAATTTTAAGTTACAGCAATCAAACAAGTCATCTCCTCTCGTCCAAGCCTATTACAGGCTTAGTCACTGATGCTCGTTTTTCGCGCATTTTATTTTTGCCTTTGCTCGTATTCCTTAAGGGTGGACAGGAAGTGAAAAAGTTTTATAATTGTTCAGCTTTTATACGCTGGCAAATCTTGTCGTGGAGGCAAATGAAATGGACGAATAATTGATGGTTCAGTTTATTTATTGTTACAAAACTATATATGCGAAAAGGAGAGAATTACGAGTAGGTACAGGCCTGTACGACTACATTTTAACAGTGTTTCGCCGATAGGAAGTGCGCAAGAGCGCAAGATGTAGCATATTCTGTAGTCACAACATTCTGACTCAGCGCAAATTGCATGCAAATGAGTAATAGTTCGAGACAGCCAGAATCTACTTAACATTGTGTTCATAGAAAACCCTAGTTTGGGACTGAAATCGCGTGCCTTCGCGACAAATCTTGTTCGCATTTTTTCGACTTGCTCGTAGGCCAAAACTACAACCTTGGAAATATTTACGATAGCATCAAACGTTATGTAAATATGCCCTTTCGTGGTGAGAAGCGCCAGACAGGGCGCCCTTGACTTATATGCACATGAGAACAGAGCGTCATTCTCAAATGGAAAAGGGCCGTGCCGTCAAGGTTAGTGTCGCGCAGGTTTTGCTGCGATCATTAAGGAGTTAGGAGAACATCTTGAGATGCGATTGCTGTAATTTAACGCCTAATCAATTATTTGATGATGTATAATCATATATTTGACTGCAATCAACATCGGCCATAGCGACACCCTTGGTACCAGGAAAAATATTTGTCGCTTTGGCCTTTCGTCGCTATGGATTTCTACAGTATGTGGATTTCGTTGCAAGACCCACCATTTTGAAAATGTGTGCTCTACTAATGCTTCCAAAATGAGTATCTAACACCCTTCGGTACAATAATGTACAACTAGATTGATTCTGAATCCACTTAAATGCTCTAAAGATAGTGAAAGCTTTGTACAGGCAGGACAAGCGACGGTCAATTAAGCTGACCTACCAGAGAGAAAGACAATTTGGGCGCGGTTCGCCTATCGTAATTGCTTATATTAGGCAGTGAGGACTGCGAGAAAGGAAGGGAAAATTGGGTAATTAGTTGACTGTCGCCATGGCAGGTGCTGTAAACCTGTCAAATGTTGTACTCCGGACCAATCCAATTTGTCGCTATGGCCGACTAATTTCCTTAACGAAACATAGTACACTTTTTCGGGACCGGTGACAAATGTCGCTTTGGTCGATGTTGACTGTAGATCAGTTTTTACAATTAAAAACGGTATCAGTATTTGTGATACAAATTTTAAACCATCCTGTAATCGGGATTTGGACAATTCGCGACACGACAATTCGCGACATTTTGTAATCGTCATTATTTTTGATGCAATAATAATTGATTCTAACCTTTTTTGAAATTGCAAATATAATGTCATGATTGCTAAGGCATTAACGTATGCCTGGCCGCTGAAACATTAGATCTTTTGGGCATAACCAAGTAATAAAGCGTTCCAATTCTCCAAATTTCCCGAAAATGGCATTTTCGTTATAAACATGCAATATATTCTTAAATTATGAAGTCTTAATCACATTTTTCGTTTCAAATCTCTTCCCTTATTCAATGGGAATACAATAAGCGCAAAGGTAATTGAAAAAGATAAGGTATGGAATGATAATGCTTAAAAATGGTTCTATGTCGCTAATTGTCGTGTCGCGAATTGTCATCTCACCCCTGTAATCTGCTATTATATAATGAGTTTACTCTAAATGCGCCAAAGCTTGTGATTCGGCATGTTTTTTTTCTGGTTATTTCCTTTATCTGTAGGTTCTTCCAATTCTTTAAGCTCCTTTCCATCATTTATTGCCTTATTGAACGATGCGGTTCGCTTTCTAGTTGTCATAGTCACTTTATCATCTGCAGGAGTAGTGAATCGATGAATGTTATTAGAAGTACGAGAATCACCGCTAAGCGATGACAGAGCACTCTGCTGTCTATACTGAGCGATCATAGAACTGCTGGCCTTCTGCGCTTTTATTTTATTTGGTATTTCTTTAAAAGAGGTTGATGTTGGTGCATTACCATCAGGTGCATTATAAGATGATAAATTTGACGGAGGTGAAGAAGCGCTTTCTTGGTCTTTTCGTTTTGGCAGTCCGTGATGACCAGATTGTCCATTCGTTGTTGAAGAACCGAACGATTTCTTGTTATAAATTTCTTTCTGCTTTGCGATATTGCTCTCTTTTGTTCTGACCGCTTCTTTGTGGTCTAAGGAAAATTTGTAAAAGTTCAGCGTTTGATCTGTCTCAGGTAGAGCGAAAGATGCAGCAATTTGAACCACATTTTCCAATACTTTTGTAATTCCTTTACTCGCACACGAACTCGGTTTTCTTTGTAAAGAATGCCGTATAATCCCGCTACAAGGTTGTGAAATATCATTTCTCTTTGAAAGTGGCAGTTTTTGAACGGGTGTGGTGATAGGATTATTTCTACATTGTGAAATTTTTCTTGTCAATATAACTGGTTCTTTCAAAATATTTTCTTGAGCAGCTTTATAGTTTGCTCGTATTGGATGATTAGAGGCACTTGTGGCAAGCTTTTCTGATTCCTTTCCAATTTTTTGCTCATAAAGGCGTTTCTTGCTCATTGTGTTGCCGTGTAAACTAGGCTCTTGTTTGTCACGACTTTTCGCAGTTTTATTGTGTGAAGTATTGTCGCCTGTTACTTCTGGTGTTCGAATGGCGCCATGTGCATAACTTAGTGTTGAACCTTCAGGTTCTTTGTGGCTTGCTTCTCGTTCTTTTAAAGATTTCATATCTGTCTCTTCTTTAACAGTACGCTGAGATGAGGATGTTTGAACTGTCGCTTTAAAAGATATAGCCGGTGGATTTAGCTTATTGTTGTTGTTTTTTGAAATTTCGGTGAACCTTTTTTTTTGGCAGGAGGAAAAAGTATCATATTGATGAGCTGATTTGTCTCTGGAGGTCCAGACAATTTTAACAGCTTTTTTTATCTGCTGCAGTGTTCCACTATTGGAATTAGCACCCTTTTTTAATTTTTGTGATAATTTGTTTGATGCTTGATTCTTTGCTGTTTGCAACTTCAGTTGTTCTTGGCGTTCAGAAACAATTCCAGTAACTTCTGATAATTTTTCTGCTTGAACCTGTACATGCGCAGATGCTCTTTGTTTCAGTTCATCTTTGCGCGCAGCAACAATTCCATTTAAACTGACGAGTACATCAGGTTCAATTTGGTTACCTATTGGATAGGCTTCAACTGTTTTCCGATTTTCTTTGAGAGTTTCGATGGTATCACTCTGAACACCAGCTATGTTTGATTCTGAAGGTTTATAAAGCGATATCAGTGACGTTGATAGCAGGCTGGCTGTTTCATAACCTAAATCTGAACTCATTGATATAGTATCCATGTGTTTGCGTTTTCCTGGCGTTGTTGCCTGATTTTCCAGCTCACCAGAGCGCTTCAATGATGATCGAAGAGTTGCTGATTTGCACTCTCCTACAGTCTCCATCTTCAGTGAAATGCAGGATTTGGAATTGTCTGGCGTTCTGGCATCAGCTGAAATTTCACTTTCAAACTTTTGGTTATGTTTTTTTTTCTGTTGCAAGCAATTTTTCTTGCTTCGAGCTGATGCTTTGATTTTGGATGAAGATTGATTTGGCTTAGCCCCATTTTTTCCTATTGTTGCTTCGGATTCAGAACTCTCCCGTTCTTCTTTCAAGTTTCCAGTTTTAACAATGTCTGTAGAGTTTAAATTCTCTGTAGTTTGTGCTTTTGAAGGTTTTGACTGATCTGGATAAGACCTCAACGTCACTGAAGGAGCAATATCATTCGCTTTGCGTTTTTCTACACTGGGTGCGTCTTTTTCTGGTTCTGCACGACGTTTCAGCGGTGACTTGTAGTTTGGCAGAGGCTCGCTTTCTTTCTTTATCTTTACTTCTATTTCTGTCTTGCGCTCAGCAACAATGCCAGGCGCTGGGGAAACAATCTGCTCTTTTCCGTAGGAATTCTTTGTGTTTTCCTGCAAGGTGATAACTTTCTTCTTATTTAAATATTTGGGTGTTAGCTTTGCTAAGCTTTGACCACTTTTCTGAGCCTCCAAGTGAATATTTGACAATGTTTTTGTTGCAACTCGAAGACTTTTTAGATCTATTTCTTGGTAAATATCACCAAGGATTTCAGTTTCTGATTTTTCAGAGCCCATCAGCTTTAACAACCGTCGAACTATGATGATAATGTGTATAAAGTTGAAATTTAAGGTATGGTCTGCAGCTTTCTTTGCCTCACCAGTGTATATGAAGCAATCCTCAAAATGTTGCAAACCCTCTTGCAATGCTGTTATGAAATCGACCAGTTTAATTTGAAGTTCGCGTTGTTGTCGTAGTCTTACGTCATCATATATTAAACAATGAACAAAATTTTCCAGTTGCTGCTCACATAGGCAGGAATCTTTGTGTTGCTTTTCAAGGCGTTTTACGACCTTTTTAAAAGAACGTTGCAACGCCGTTTTTGCTCGAAAGGCTTCCTGTATTCTACTCGAATCTGCCTTATTTTGGGTCTGAATCAAGACTTCAATTTGGCCATTTATATGCTCATTGCATGTGTTTAAGTAGATATAAACTTCTCTCAGTGCTAAATGTGCTTGATCCAAGTGATAATGAATGTTGATGAGGGTTTTGTTAAGTTCATCAACGTTAACGTTAATGATGATATGCCTGTATTGCTTCAATAAAGTAACCAATTTTTGCAAATGCCAACTTGCATCATAAAAAGGCTCTCTCATAGGAACAAGCATGTCCCTCAAAATTAGATCAACTTGATAGTTAGCCGCATTATCATTCTGAAATAACGACCAATATTTTTAAATGAGGTATTCAGTTCACCTATAATATCACTTTGTGTTTATTGCTTCCAACAAAATACTTCCATCGCACAGTTTAAAAACCAGTGTTTTTCAATATCGAAAATGCAGTAATGCAGAGAGGACGCTGTTCGCAACATCAAAAATGCAGGCCAAATGTTCATGGGGGGACTTCCATACTCCCCACCCAATTATATTGGTGATTGTTAATGGCTATTATTTCAACGTAAGCATAGCGACAATGAGTACTATTAAAACAAAATGGCTCCAACTTCCGTGGTTTGAGAGAAAATTTTGCTACTATTTATTTCAAAGTGATGTAACATGCATGTGAAACATTCATATAATAGTTCCAATCCACCAATTTTTAGGTTGATCTATAAGATTTATTACAACTTTATAGTTTTTTTGCTTTTAAATTAAGAAGGACATAGTGCTTCAGATTTCATATCTGTATCTGTCAGGCTCCGTCTGAACCCGATATCAATCTTTTAGCTCGTTCCGTTCACATCACCGTTTTCCAGCCTTACATTTTTTAAATGGCCACAAATACCGAAATCACGATCACGATCACTTACTGTTTTCAAAAAATGCAATATAATTATTAGGATTGATATTATATTTTACAATATTAACTCATCAATATTATTGATTACATTTATAGCATCTTGTAGAAGTTTCATGCGACCCAAAATAGCTTCTTGAGTCGCACATCCAAGAAATGCGGCCAAACCGCTCTGTTCATTTTCCAGTGCAATTTCAAAGTCCAGAATTGACTGAAACAATAGACACAATCAAAGCGCGTTAGCTAATGTATCCATAATTCTAATTTTTTATCACCGGCGTAACAGCCATACATGCTATTGTTCTTGAGATAAACTTTCAGAATTCTAATTTTTATGCAAAACAAATGTTTTGAATGATACAGACTTGAAAAATTGTTACTTACGCCAATTAGTGTCTTCTCTGCATTAGCAAACAAAGGTCGACGTTCAATTGTCAGATTTCGCTTCTCCAGTTCCATTTCATGCCGCTTTTTTTTCAAAGGAACACCAGAAATTTTGCATGTCTAAGAGTAGATGATCAATTTTTTGAGAGCGGTTATGCATGTCAGCTGATCAAATAATGTAGCAAATTTAGCTATTGTAAGCATCAACGGGAAAAAACCAATAAAAATATTATTAAAAAATTGATTAAAATGGAAGAGGGTATTGAGTTTTTGATCCTATATAAATTAATCACATAAACTCTGAAATTTTTTAAATTACAAAAACTGCGAAAAAAATGTAAAATTTGCGCTCGTTTTTGAACAAGATTTCGATATTTACTGCGTCTATGGGCACGGGCTGATCAAAATGTTATTACCTCGCATGTCCTGGTTGGCTTGATTCCACCATCCTCGGTTTTCGACCACTCACATTGCTACAACATATTATGCGTAAAAAATTCGCTATTTATATTTGTTTAACAATACGAAGATTAAAAAAAGTATTCTATATAATGCTAATTTATGGCTGCAAGTAATATAGCTGGAGCTGGAATAAGAACTTCTGGTCGGCAGCTATATAACTACTATGTAGATATGTTCATAGTCTCTAGAGAGAACCCACTGTAATTTTAAATGAGAATGAGGACAAATTCGATGAACTATCAAACAGATACATTGGTCAAAGCTGAGATTTGAATATTCTATGCATATAAACATGCATCTTATTAAATCAACATGGTTCAGTTCACATATGAAGTTAAGATTATGCTGTTAGTAAAGATATTAAGTTAATGAGTTTTGAGAGCTAACGAGCACGTACGGAAACATATCACAAACAAGTTTTAACTAAAGTGGTACGTTGAACCGTAGGAAGATTTGGACAGAGATGAGGCGGTCGGCTGGTCTGGCGAGTATGTACCCTCAGAAGTTATTACGAAGAAGCTGACAACTTTTAATTCTATCAAAACGGCCTGTAAAATTTTCATCCCAGTTGTACTTCAATAGTGCTTACATTATAATGAGAGAAAATGTCCATATACTTCGAAGTGGCTTACAAACGATAAACGGCTGGTCTGGCGAGTATGTACCCTCAGAAGTTATTACGAAGAAGCTGACAACTTTTAATTCTATCAAAACGGCCTGTAAAATTTTCATCCCAGTTGTACTTCAATAGTGCTTACATTATAATGAGAGAAAATGTCCATATACTTCGAAGTGGCTTACAAACGATAAACGGCTGGTCTGGCGAGTATGTACCCTCAGAAGTTATTACGAAGAAGCTGACAACTTTTAATTCTATCAAAACGGCCTGTAAAATTTTCATCCCAGTTGTACTTCAATAGTGCTTACATTATAATGAGAGAAAATGTCCATATACTTCGAAGTGGCTTACAAACGATAAACAGGACTTTCAATGAATTCCTGGCATTTTTTTTTTGAATAACTTCGCATAGACTGAACGAATTTTAATAATTTTGGGTTTTTTACAATCCCCGCGCTCAGGGAATTATTTTGACATGACAAATTTATGACCCAAAACTGAGCATGTAGCCCTAATTTTAGGGGTACCTCTACACTGGAAAACTGCTAAAATAGTATTTTAGCGGTAGCTGTGAACCTTGAAAGACATTAAAAAAATTTTACAAAATACCCCCTAAATTTAAGGGGTACCTGCTTAATTTTGGGCCATAAATTTTTTATGCAAGAAAATTTCTCAGAGCGAGGGTTGTAACTAATTCAAAGTTATCAAAATCCGTTCGATCTATGCAAAGTTATTCAAAAAACAAATCGGCAGGAATTCTTCGAACGCCCTGTCTATATGACCTCTGAGATTTGCTCATCCCTTCAATACCATTGCTATTCATGTTTGCTTGTACTTCTTAGATGGGAAACTTTAGCAATCGGTGCAGTGGCGCGGTTCTCCAAAACCGTCTTATATATCCCATTCCCTATGCAACTCCATGCAAGATTATCTCATATATTAATTACTTGGCAGTTTTGGCTGATCTCTTTCCATTTGATTTCCTGCTTGTTTAAATCATTCCAATCTTCAAACCATTTCTCTCCCAGTACACTGCGTTCCCATTCTTTCACTTTTTTATCCCATTCCGCGCCTTCTTCAGTGCCAAGGTTAATGAGGCGATAGCGGCATTCGTGCTTTTTCAAGTTCCTAATTGCATATTCAGTTCGTTTCGATATCTAATAAAAAATAATTTATATTTACTCGATTTGACGTGAGCAGGCTACAATTAAGCGTTTATGAACACAACGCACCGCTGATCCATTCGGCTCACTCGTTAATACAAAAGTCATGGCGCTTTGTATTCTTGTCCGTGTCTTACCGAGTTTAACAGCAGAACCGCCTACGGTTGAACGGTTTCATAAGAGTGGGTGTATTATTGGCACGCCTTTCGTACTGAGCTTGAGCAATGTTCAATGATTACGTTATCTCTGGTTTTTTGTCCCACTTGTTCACGAGTAAGCTAGTATGCCTTATTTGTTAGGACCTGACGTTTGCCAAGTCTATGGCAATAGACATCAGCAAACAACGCGAGCAACGATATTTACAACACCATCTAGATAGCGCAAGAATGTTGCTTTCATGGTTGTTCAGATTAGGGCCGAGTGCTAAACTGCTTAAACACACAAATTACTAAGTTACAGTACCGAAAACCTCTAATATTTTATTTTATGCCTTCAGATCAGTAAATGCCTTTTTTTATCACAGAGAGATCCAATGTGCAATAACTGATCTGAAGGCTGTTTAGGTAACGTTGTAACTCAAAGAGAAATATTTTAATTACTGACTTTTAAAAGCGGGCTATTTGTGGGCCACACCAGTGAAATTGCATAGCATTATCAAAGAAAATATTCATAGTTCAGAAAGGTGATTACAAATACAGGTGATCAAATTTTTCCTCCCATTTTAATTTTTCAATAGCTTTTGCCAAAGTTATCCAATTTGCTAATTTTTTTTTGTTCGATTCACAAAAAATTAGAAATTAATTTCGTACCATGATCAGCCCCAACGGAAAAGTATGAAGGAAGATTGCAAAGGTTCTATGTAAGGTAACCTATTTATTGAAAAACAGAATAACTCACTTAAAACCTTTGTAGTTCCCTTCATTCTTAGTTTTATCTGAACCTGATGCCAAACAAATCTTATTTTCTTGTGAATCGAACAAAAAAAATTAAGCGAATCGGACAACTTTAGCAAAATTTATTCGAAAAGCAAAGAGGTGCGAAAATTTGATCACCATGTACCGTATTTCTTCGAATAATCGCCCTGGGCGATTATTATTTCAACCCCGGCTTGAAGGGGGCGATTATTGGAGGGTGGGCGACTATTGGAGGATGGGCGATTATTATTTTGACCGATGTTTGAGTGAAGGCGCTCGTTGGAGAGAGGGCATCTATCTTTTACAATCGTTACTTTAATATATAATATTAGTCATAAATAAAGAGATAAAGCAGTATTAGTAGTGGAAAGTGAATGGGAGTTCAGTTTTGACCTTCACTGAACAGACTTTTAGTGTTTTTATGACTCTGAAGGGGGATGATTGTTGGGGGGTGGGCGATTATTGGAGGGTGGGCGATTATTTTTTCAACCTAGGCCAGAGGGGGGCGATTATTGGAAGAAATACGGTATGTACAAATATTGCAATAGGGATGCAGATATACCGTATATACTCTAATAGACGCCCCCCTCAAGCCTTGATTGAAAAAAAATACGCCCACCCTCCAATAATCGACCCCTTTCAGAGAGATTAAAACATTAAAAGCCTGTGCAGTGTTGGTCAATAATGCACTTTCAATTCAAATATGACTACTGATAACGCTCAGTCATTGAATTTATGAGTGATGTTATAAGTGGAAGCGACGATTGAAACAAAAAAATGCCCTCTCTCCAACGAGTGCCCCATTCAAACACTGATTGAAATAATAAACGCCCACCCTCTAATAGACGCCCCCCTCACGCCTCGATTGAAAAAAGACTCCCAGGGCGTATATTTGAGAATTTACGGTAACTAAACAGAATTTTTAAAGAATATAATCAGGAATAGCAAACACATTCGGCGTAATGCCCACAAGGCAAAACGTTACAAGCATTTTTGATAGGACCGCATTTTGGACATTTATAAATAATTGTTTCCTTTTAGTTATCCAGACTCAACTGAGACGGATCATTTTCGATGACCTTTCTCAAATTTTTGAACTGGTAGGCAAATGTAGCAATAATATCTCTGTTTCTCTCGTGCAGAAAAATGGCAATATCAATTTTGATCTTATTCTCTATGTCGTCTAAACACACTTTGATTCGCTTGCGTTCATCCTCACTAATTTCAGCCAGCATCATTAGTTGACCAAGTTGTGCCAGCTGCGGCATAAAGTATCGGGTAGAAATCTGCAAAAAGTGTATTATAAGACGATCAGACTGTTGGTTTGCAGTTTCGTGCATTAAAATGAAATGACAGAATTCACAACCTTACGATTTTCATTTGCACTTACAGGATGGCCAAAGAAACGAGATTTGAAAATTTTTTTTGTTATGAGGCGAAATCAGGCCTTGACATCTATTGGACTATTGTAGCCCAAGGTCTGAAGTATCGATTTCCGCCGTCATCGTAAAATTTTCTCTTAGGGGTACTTTGTGAAGTCTTACTGGAGCCCAAAAGCAGCTTGGTAAAATGAAACACCAGATTTGAGTCTATAACTTTGCAACCCGTGAACAAATTTGGCTCAAACTTTGCACAATTATAACACTGATACCTGGGAAGAAAGAGCTAAAACGGTTTTGAATTGCGCTTCGTGAAATAAAGTTATGGTCAATTTACGTAATGCCATTTTCTAAGTTTTCACAAAAAATCATCCATTATGTAAGATTTTTGATCGAATTTCTTGCAATTGCTTAAATGTTTTTAGTGTTCCTGTTATCTCATGACCTGGGTAATCGAAAGCAAAAACGTTTTTCGGTCTACTTCCTAATTTGAACAATATCAATTTTTGGAGTCAGACAGACCACCCACGTTGACGCTGTTATTTGCGCATGCATTCAGTGGTCGCGTTTTGGAAAATGAGGAAATCGCACAAAAGCTTTTTTGTTTCGGTTTTTTCCAGACTTAGGCGCACCAGGAGAACCAGTAATCTCCTTAAATATATTTTAATAATCGACCAAAAACTTTATTTAAAGAGGGAGCACTGCGTTGACAGAAAAAGTTGCATTTCGTAAATTGGTCATAACTTTTTTCAAGAAGCTCAATTCACAAATCTTTTGGCTCGTTCTTCCCAGGTATCAGTTTTACAATTGTGCAAAGTTTGAGCCAAATTTGTTCACGGGTTGCAAAGTTATAGACTCAAATCTGGTGTTTCGTTTTACCAAGCTGCTTTTGGGCTCCAGTAAGACTTCATAAAGTACCCCTAAGAGAAAATTTTACGATGACGGCGGAAATCGATACTTCAGACCTTGGGCTACAATCGTCCAATAGATGTCAAGGCCTGATTTCGCCTCATAACAAAAAATAATCTCAGCTTTTCATGTTTTTATTAAGAGAAATTATAATTATTGTTCTTAATTTATTGCTCTAACTAATGTTGCAAATAATTTTAACGCCATAAAATGAAAATTATATTATGCACATATTTTCTAATTTAAGCATTTATGATAAGGAAAGTAAAAGATTTGCTTTTGGAACTGTATCACAGTTCAAGACATATCGAACTGGCCATTCATTTATGAGTTACTAGTTAAAAGCGTTGAGCAACCCCGCTCGCGCTCTTCCTTAAATTTTTGCGCGTAATCACTGCAGACTATAGCAGCGACACCGCTGAGCGACCCCGAGTTAAGAGTCCACCTTCATAGTACTGCAATCGAAGGCGTTCAGGACATTTTAATGTTGAAATTTTTTGGCCCTTTGCATTAATAACATTGACTCGGGAAAACACTCTGAACATCTTGATGGTTAAAGATAAAACGCTCTTGCACTAGTTTTTGACATTAGTCGAGATACGGCGCTGCATCGATACTTTTGTATACAGAACGCGGATACTGTAAATTGTACCAGGACGGAATTTGTATGGGTCGTGTTCGGCACGCATTAAATACACCGTCCGACCGAGCGGGGAGCCGAAAAATGTTTGGTTTATCGATCTACAGAATATCCACTAACACGTTAAGACAGACTTTCTCTAAGCATCGAGCTTTGCTTGGCACAATGAACAAAAAGTTGTCAGATTTTGATGAAACTTTGCACTCTGGGGTAATTCAGATCGGGATTTCCGAAAAACGCATCAGAATTTTTTGAAAATATTTTCGTGTCGAGATATGGCGGGAAATTTAAACGTGATCACATGACTATAATGATGAAACCAAAATTCGTGTTTCTGTATACCATTCGACAGGAAATGATGAGAGGAATCTGAAACTGACCAGAATTTTAAAATTGGTGGAAAACTAAAAAAGTTATGACTGAAAGAATAGATCGCATTTTTTCGTTTTTCAGTTTTTCGAATTTTCCGCGAAAAAAATGTACGGATTTCCTAAGCAAAAGTTACCCTAGGATTACTCCCCTAGCTCTGGGCTATCCAACGGTGCCATGAAAATTGAAATCCGTATGCTTGTAGAGGTCGCAATTTCAATCCAAAGTTGGTAACCTCCAAATTACGGTAAAACAGGCTATAAGAAATTCGTGAAGATGCCACTAAAATCAATGTTTCTATATACCATTCGATTGGAAATGACGAGAGAAGCCCGAAAATGAGTACAGTTTTGAATTTAATGCAAAATTAAGAAAGTTATTCAAGAAAGAAAAAATCATATTTTCGTTTTTTCTTATTTTTAAACTTTTCAGTTTTTCGCATTTTCCGGGGAAAAAATGTACGGATTTTCTAGGCAAAAGTTACCCCAAGATTACTCTCCTAACTCTGGGCTATCCAACGGTGTCATAAAAATTGAAATCCGAATGCTTGCAGAGATCGCAATTTCAACCCAAAGTTAGTAACCTTTAACGTTACAGTAACTTGATAATTACGGTTACTGTTGATTCACCCAATTGACAGAAAATATTGAATACTGCATAGAAAGTGTAGGTAGATATTATAAAGGATAAGGAAGCAATGGAGATTGAAAATATAGAGAGAAAATTAGCACCTGCTTGGGAGGACACCCTATAAATCGACTACCTTGAGCCATAATAACCGTATTGTAACTAGAGAGACTTCAAGTTGCCATTCTAATGCAAAATAAGAATGAGAGGAGGATGATATAGGTGAATAACGATAAAAAAAGTCATAATAACGACTCCATTACAGTTTATGTTGAAACAAGAACAGTAAAAATCAGTTAATGCTCTAACAAATCGATCCCTATGAGGTTGACTACTTAGAAAGGAGTTTTACTTCCCTCCCAAATACGGAAATCACACTGAACTTCGTTCAACATCGAAACACCGGTTTAGCGGGGCTTTGTCAATTTTCCTGATTCCATTGAGTATTCCTGAATTCTAGAGTTAATATTCGGATTACTTTGACTTAGAATATTGAAAACTTTTCGGTGAAGAATAGAAATATTCGAAAAAAGTATCGAGCTACTGTAATCTTGAAGGTTACCAACTTTGAGTTCAGATTGCGATCTCTGCAAGCATTCGGACTTCAATTTTCATGACACCGTTGGATAGCCCAGAGTCAAAGGAGTAATCTAGGGGTAACTTTTGCGTAGGAAATCCGTACATTTTTTCCCCGGAAAATGCGAAAAACTGAAAAGCGAAAAAACACAGAAAAAAACGAAAATACGGCTTTTTTCTTTCCTGCATAACTTTCTTAAATTTGCATGAATTGTAAAACTATGTACGTTTTCGGACTTCTATCGTCATTTCCAATCGAATGGTATATAGAAACATTGATTTTAGTCGCATCTTCACAAATTTCTGATAACCTGTTTTATCGTAATTTCGGATGTGGTCAACTTTGAATTGAAATTGCGACCTCTACAAGCATACGGATTTCAATTTTCATGGCACCGTTGGATAGCCCACAGTTAGGGGAGTAATCCTAGGGTAACTTTTGCTTAGGAAATCCGTACATTTTTTTCGCGGAAAATTCGAAAAACTGAAAAACGAAAAAATGCGATCTATTCTTTCAGTCATAACTTTTTTAGTTTTCCACCAATTTTAAAATTCTGGTCAGTTTCAGATTCCTCTCATCATTTCCTGTCGAATGGTATACAGAAACACGAATTTTGGTTTCATCATTATAGTCATGTGATCACGTTTAAATTTCCCGCCATATCTCGACACGAAAATATTTTCAAAAAATTCTGATGCGTTTTTCGGAAATCCCGATCTGAATTACCCCAGAGTGCAAAGTTTCATCAAAATCTGACAACTTTTTGTTCATTGTGCCAAGCAAAGCTCGATGCTTAGAGAAAGTCTGTCTTAAATATAACGACACTTGATTAATAAGTGTTCTTGATAGATGTCCGAAAATGTAACAGAATCGCGGCCAGTTCTGATAATATGAGTTTAACAATGACAATTATTTCTATGAAAATGTGCAAACTTCTTTCCTCTTCAAACACAGCATAGGAGAAATACCACTAACCAGTGTACCTATAATGTTTGCGTCATTATAAAATATTATTTTGACTCGGCTTTCAGATGGAAAGAGGGAGAGAGATGATAAAATTTGTAGCCCGCGCTTCGCGTGAGCGAAAGTACGCATAACTTAGCAAGGACGTTTGCATACCTGCTTATAGGATTTTGCTACCTTTTCGACGGTATATATGCTGCTCATTGTGTTGAACAAGAAGTGAAATAACTGATTGTTTTGATGACGTTCGTTGAAGTGAGAAGAAGCGCTATTATTGTATACAACATCAATACAAGATGCGATGTTATCATTAAGTTTAATGGTTATGAAATGAAATAATTCAGTGAAAAATTTAGTAACGTAGTCCCATACGGCAGCTATATCGCTGATGGTTTTAGCAATTTTTTTCAGCTCTTCAATCACATTTATTTTTCCAATGTACTCATTACGTTCTTTGTCAGATTTAAGCGATTCCAATTCACGCTTTAAGCTGTTCATAGCGTCTTCTTCTTGGCGCAAAACTTGCTCGATCCTATTGGCCTCTTGTGATAGTTCATGCTTGTAAGTAAACCGAACTTTCAATTCATGTTCGTACAAAAAAGTCAATTTCTGCTCCAGGTAATGAAGGGTATTTTGGCTATCATCAAGAAAAGGAAGCTTATTTCCAGTTTTCTTAACGTAAAAATTTGCCGCTAACAGATTAGAACGAGCGCGCAAATTGTCAACTTGTTTTACAAGTTGCTCACGCTTGATTTCAAGATTTTTCCTCTGATCTTTTAATCTTTGTCGTTCTTTTTTTATGCTAAATTCACTATCAAGCAACTCGATATATCTCTTGTCCAAATCATTTCGATTTTTGTTAAGTTCTTCGGCACACTTTTCCAACCACTTGTACGATTCGAATTGCGAGCGCAGATTGTTCTGGCGAGCTATTAGGGCATGTTCGTTTTTGGCAAGTTGATCACGCCGAAGATTTATGTTCCTATCACTGTCATTGAGAGAAGCTTCTTTGATTTTACGGTTTGCCATTTGAATTTTATTGTTCTTAAGGCGATTTTGTAAATTTGAGTATCTTTCCTCAAATTTAGCACGCTTCTGTTGAAGTTGCTCCGATACACTTTTTATAGAAACTTTTCTTTGTACGAGATCATGATGGCTTGCTAAATATTCTTCTTCACGCTGCTGACACTCAATATCCTCTAAGTGGAATTTATTAATGATAGGTTGCAGATTTTTAAGCATTTGAACTTCGTTTGTACAGCAATTATAGGAATCTTGGTCCTCTTCACATCCTTCAGTCGCTAAATCTGTTTGTCCACTGCCATTCGTGTCATCAATAAATGCAAATTCGACTTGTCGATCAGAGATAGTTAGTGTTTCACAACCATTTCGATGAAAATTGCAAAGCTTGCTTTTCAAATCTGTCATTTGATGTTCAATGAGAATTTTTTCCTCAATCATTCTATTTTTCTGTTTTTCCAGTTCAGAGGTTAGATTTTGTAAATTTTTCAGTGCGTCCATGTTTGCAACTGCTTCTGATTGATTGCTACCCTCTCGCATAATTAGATCTGCACCATATTGGTTATATGAAATAGAATCGCTAATAATGAGTTCGAATTCTTCGCTCATAGTATTCGGCTCTAGCAAAAATAATTCCCTTTCTACAGCTAAGTTGTTCTCATCATCTTTTAACTTATCTTGTTCAGCCTTATGGAAAAGAATATCGCTATTGATAAGTGCTTCCTCTTCTTTTAGCTCCTGGATTTTGTGCTGCGCTTCAGTAATCCTTCCTTGGTCTTGCTGTTCTTTTGCAGAGAATTCATTCTTGCTGTCATCAAAGCTTTGCTTTGACTCTTCATAATTCTTTTCTCGCTCTTTAAGTATTTTTTCTGCTTCATATGCCTCAATACGCGAATCGAACCAAGTTGATATTCTCAGCGCTACTTCCAAGCCTTCTTTGCAAAGATTTGAGTCATCAACTAAGCTTGGATAAAACTCAAGAGTCTTAATTTCTTCTTGCAACTGTTTTATCGTGTATTTGACCAATTTTCGGGTGAGTTGCATGCTTGGCGTGGACCCATCAATTGCAACCGCAAGAATAGCGAATGCAAACTCGATTTGTAACGCATTTTCGTTTAGTTGCTCATCGTTGCAATTGATTAGAGACTGACCAACTTTTGATTCAAATGTATAGTTACCTTTTTTGAACGGTGATTTTAATACTTTCAATATTTTTTTAATAGTACTATTACTTATAATATTTTTCAATTCTGGCTTCTGTTTCAGGATCTCTTCATAATCAAGTTCTACTTTGCATAAGTCCTGTTTTAGGTTATTAAGTTCACTGCCGAGCTCAGATCGATTTTGTTTCATTTCCGCTGTTTGTTCGCATTTTCGTATAATTTCTAGATTTATTTTTTCTGCATTTTGTTCGATAATCTTTTTCATATTCATGACCACTACTTGTATGTTATCTTGCAAATTTTTCAAACATTCAAACGTAGAACTATTTGCCGTGGCACATGCGACGCATGTTTGTATAATTCTTTTGATATTCTTAATTTCAAAATTTATATGCTCGCGTTTATTTTCTCTTGTACTTGTACTCTGAAATAAAAGCATATAGCAGTACTTTATTTTGGATAACTACACCGATCGTGTATCTCAAGACCAATGCAATAAGAAAACGACCGCAAACCATCTTTTGTCTGCTTGCCGAGCATAGGCAGGGTATTCTATGCATAATTAATCAATAATACAGAGCGCAAGGTTTACTTATCTTTCAGCTTTCTGGCTAACTTGTTGGAAAGGCAAGTGTTAGAAGAATGAGACCATCATAGATCCCCTGGCATTTATTTCACACCTACCTATGCAATCACCTACCAGGTTTTTTCGAGTCTGAGACTCCCCCTCCCAAAAAGAAGCCCATGGGCTTCTTTTTGGGTATAAGATAGAGACGTCAAAAGTACCTATTCTTAGTACAAGCCCATAGGTTTATACTCGGAAAAAACCGGTACAAGAGAGGATGGATTATTCGTGTTCTTGTAGAACAACAAATGGTTCCCAAGCTTCAATAGGATTAAATTTTTTTACTTAGTCATAATCTTTACAGCAGTTTTTCTTGATCTTATTAGAGTGTACCACTGATATGACCCACCAAACTCACTTTTAATATACAGGAGCACCTTATCAATTGACCAAAAGTAATGTACAATAACAAACCAAAATGGCAATCGATGTTGCTTGGTGAAAATGTTCTCGAACATTTTCCAAGTTGAGGCTTATTATCAACATATTTTTCTCCGCAGTATTAAAGGCGTTCTTTGTTTCCAGTCCCAGCTAAAAATTATTGTTTAGAATTGCATACCGCACCGTTATACTTCCAGTAATTTTGTTTGAGGTAAAATATAGAATAGTAATTTTGCGTAAGGGAGAGGAAAGTAAGTACTCTTTTATCATACACAAACAGAGATGAAGCAGCCGGTTAGGGGGATAATCCACCTACCCCCCTGATTTTCGGAAGACTATTATGTACTTTTACGCGTCTCTGTTGATTTCACCCTATATTCGGAACCTTCCTCATGGTTATATGACCACCGTCACTCCATCTGTTTCAGCTCCGCGTCAGTATCTGGAGTAGAGTACGGGAAATATATTTTTCAGCCTTTCCTGTTACACGCACGCTCTGATTCAGTGCCGCACTAGTTACGGTACTCGATAAAGCTGTTAATTAGTACTATACATAGCCTCTGCACTTTAAAAAATTAGTTAGTACTTCTAATCAGATCAATTGCACCGCTATATGAAACGTGATTTTTTTGAGTTTCAATAACCGATATGCGTCAGATAATAGGAAATTAATTATGGGTTTATTTTAGAGTGAAAGAAGTCTTCGAACGGCTAAGAAATGCTTAATCTGTATACTTAGGGTCACTTCGGAGTGGAGAGAGGGAATTCGTGCATCCTTCCGCTGTATCTGTTTATTAACCGATATTCATCCAGCTCTTTGATTTTAGGAATCCAGTACTAAGGATACAGGGCCTGTTTCATAAAACTTTTGCAACTGTAGAATTGCATAATTGCTAGGGTTGTAACGGGGACGGGGAATCGGAAATTCCGGGGACGGGGAATTTCGGGGACGGGGACAAATTCCGGGGACGGGGACAAAATCAAAATCCGGGGACGGGGAATTTCGGGGACGGGGACAAAATTAAATTCCGGGGACGGGGAATTTTCGGGGACGCGGATTTCGGGGATGGGGACAAAAAAATGCGAAAAAAAAGAGTTAAAAATGACTTAATATGCATAATAACGTATCGACATAGTGTAAACTACACTGAACTACCGTAAATCCTCTAATAGACGCCCTGGGGCCTATTTCATAAAACTATTGCAATTGCAACTGCAATTCCGCAACTGCAAAAGTTGCAAAAGGAATTCTGCAATTTTCTGTTTCATAAAGCTTTTCGCAACTCTGCCACTGCAATTCCGCAATCCAGCAATTCCGCAACAATCTTAAAAG
>NIUQ01001806.1:0-34706 GCA_002796945.1 Plectus sambesii
GAAGATGCGAGCTGCGCCCCCGCTGCCCCGGCTGAACCTGCCCAAATGTTCCAGCGACTCGGGCATCTGCATTGATGCGTTCGGTCTCGATGGTATCCACCCTGAGCTTGTCAGCGATCATCGAGTAAGTTGCGCCTTCTCTCTCTCTTTCTCCTACTCTCTCGCTCTCTCTTGGCGCCTCGCCTCGCTCTCTCTCCCATCTCGTCATCCTTCTCGTCGTAAATATCCCCCTGCCATCTGAGCCATATGCTTATTATGATCCCATCATCCGCCGACGATGTTGTTGTTTGTCATCTGAAAGCAGCTGGATGCGTGGACACTTTTTGTTACGTGAATCTGGCCTTGTGCCAGGTGGCAGCCGCCGCGCTCCTTATTTTGTCCGAGGTCGACGCACCCGACGGCGTCTCGATGTCTCAGTCTGATTAGAGCTATATATGGCTGCGGCGCGATTGAAGATAAATGACGCACGATCGGTGTGACGAAGAGATCGGCCGCGAATGATCGAGTGGCCAGGCGGCCGTCGCGCGAGCAGAAAAGGACACTTGGCAGTATGATGCTTGTCAGAATGAGGGTAATGAATGCATGGGAGAGCGGAGAAGTGTGAGACTGACATGTTTCTGCTGCTGGCTGCAGGCCGAAAGCTGACACATCCTCTCGGTGCATTCTTAGCGCGCGCGCGCCCCGAGTATAACTGCTGTCGAGCGCATTAGACGAGAAGGCGAGAGGACATCGGCGGCTATGACGTTCGAAAGAGCGAACAAGCACCGTTCGGCTAGGGTGGGCGGATGGCGGGGCGTTAGCCGCCGTCGCTGCCGCCTCCCCTCTCGCTCAATCTTCTTCACCTGGCTTTGAGTCGGCGGGTGGAGAATATGAAACGTGCGGCGTTCCAATGCGAACGCGACCGTTTTGCCAAACTGCGCGCCGTCGACGGTTCTGGCATCGGCGCCGACTACGACGACGTCCGCTTGGTGGGTAATGAGTTATTCGCTGGGAAGTGTCTGGGGAGATGACTGTTTACAGATGGCTTTGTAGATAGAGATGTTTTCGGGAAGAGAGTTTAAGTAGTTTAAGCGGTCACGGTCACTTGATGCGATCGATCCATAAATCAGCAAAGTTGTGTGAGAGAAATGGAATGATTCTAAAGTAGTAGCGGCAACTGTAAGGTCTTTATCTGTCGTCATTCTTTGTAGTTTGTGCGAGGTTTTTCCGCGATGAGCATCGGCGCTGTTTGCCGGATTGGATAACATCTCTGCTATCAGATGATCCACATCACAAACGCCGCGCGTTGAGATTTCGCTGAAATCCGGGGGACCAGCTGGTCGCGTGCACTTTCCGCCTCGTTTTTCGTCCGCTCCATGCAGTCTCGCCTGTGCATAAATCGTCGCTACCCGTGTGGTCCTTGATCCAGACATACGTAGCTGTCTCGACGTCTCCCTTTTTTATATTCCGCCGATATTTTCAGTGCCCTATCAGCGGCTTGCACGACTAACAGGATGTAAGGGTAAATGGCGGTGTGTTTACAACCGAATTCAGGGAACGGTCCGATTGCGTACGCTTAGTGAGTCATCCTGAGAATCACTGCGTCAACAAATTGTTGTTTTGGGTTAGTTTAGGGAACTGGCGAAGTTGGACGAATTGAGAATTGAGCGCATGATGTCGGCATGCGTAGGTGCGCCCCATCTTGCCCAGGGGCCTCTAAGAAACCAATATTAGAATCTACTTATAGTGTTGTTGTTTGTTTTTTGGGGGCTCTTGAAGAAGTAAATTATCGGGAATGATTATATCGGGCCTGACGGCAATTCCAATCATGTGCGTGAGGGCGCGTGTGGCTGTTCTTGCTCTTGGAGTAATCATCGGTCTCCTTGACGTATTGGCCGTTTTTCATGGATGTCTGCGACGTGTTTACTTCGATGCGTCCGATATATCGCCGCACCGCGTGTGGCGTCTGTTCTATTTTCGTTCACGGCCGTCATGGGGCAAGTCCCATGACGTCACAGAGAACGAAGTCCAAATATCATTTTGGGCAGTTACTGTTTGCGTTCAAAGACAACAGACATTTATAGAACGCTTGCGTTTCAATCTGCTATTGCCCAAGAGCAAATAGTTCTGCACCTTATCTTCGTTCATAGATCATTGACGTTTGCTTCTTACCACCAAATATAACTGGTCGCAAACCAGTGTTTGCATCTGATGTTTATATTTATGATCACTGACCAGCCGTGTGTCTGAAAAGAAAGGCTCGGCGCCAGCTGGCTTAGAAAAATCTGTCTGCACCTCATCACAAATTCGTCATGCCTCGTATTTAACCCACGGATAACATAATATTGGGGTTGTTTTGGTCAGCTGAAATCGCGTGACGCTTTTTCAACCTAAGATGGATCATGAGCTCAGTGATGATGTCAGAAAAAGTATTTTGTTATGGACTGCTGGATAATATGAATTTGTATGCATAGCGGTTGTTTTAGATTCAAGAAATATGCAAGTCTCTGCTTGTGTCGGACGAGAAGCTGCGGGAGCTGATGGACTTGATGCTCCTGAGCATGGAGGAGGGCCTTGCCAAGGAAACTGGTAAGCAAGTCATTTTTATTTGCATTAATTCTTCACCTCCATTTGAATGGTTCTTCCCCCCTCCCCCTTATCGGTCGATACTTTCTTTGATTGCTGGTGGCGTTTCTTGGAAATACTTTCCCTCATTCAGCATAAGTTCAGTAATATTAAAGTTTTAATAAGAAATGCTGATGTGAACGTTTTCCTGGAATAGACGCGATGATTAAAACGCACAGTTTTTGCGTGTGCTTAAGGGAGAACTCGAGTTAACACCATCTTGACCAGAATAAATGCCACTTTTATAAAGGCGCTTTCCATTATCAAAGAGACGAGTTATAAAAATTTTCTATCAAAGTGGTAATGTGGTATATGCAATCGAAGACGCAGAACCAAACTTGCGCGTTTTCCCGTCAAAACAGGTTCTCCTTTCTTCGCATTTTTCGTTCGTTTAAAGGTCATAGAATATTTAGTTCTTAAAATAGAAATATGCGAAAACACTCGAGGTCACAGGACGCGCAGTTCTTAAAATAGACAAATGCGAGAATTGCGATCTTTTTCATCAGCGCTATTTTATGTCACTCAAATTACAGTGAAAATTGTGTATACAGGTACTTGGGGGACTGGCATAAATAAGAAGAAATTCAATTATAATCCTTTGCCTCCTTTAGCGTCGACGGCGGCAGTGAAGATGCTTCCGTCCTACGTCCGATCGGTGCCGAACGGCACGGAGAGCGGACACTTTTTGGCGTTGGATCTGGGCGGAACGAACTTCCGCGTCCTTCTCATCACCCTCGAAGGCAAGAAGGCCGACATGGTTAGCAAGATCTACCGCATTCCCGACTCCCTCATGAAAGGCACCGGTCAAGTGGTAAGCGCTGTTCTTGTCACGGATTTTTTGTTGTTTGGGTTGCTCCAGTCGGCTCTCTCTATACGACTGGCGTGTACTTTCGAACGTACGTCACCGCAGTGCGGGCCCTTGATGCGTTTAGTTTTGTACGTTAAACTGCCTTACGCCGCGCTCGCAAATGCGATAGTACCATCGCGTGTCAAAATTACTCTTTTTGATACTAAAAATACTACCACCCACGCCTTCAATGCCGTCCGCAACGCATCGTCCTCGAGCGTTCACAATGCATTTTTACTTCCTCTCATGATGAGAGAACGAAATAGGAAAATGGGATAGCAACGACCTTTTCAAAAAGGGGCCATACTTTCTATTTTAACACTTGGCTTACATAGCTTTCATGAAAGTATATGAAAAAATGTAAGTATACGAAGAATGTTTAGTGACCAAAGGTGGATAATGTTACTTTTTCAGCTGTTCGATCACATCGCCGACTGTCTGGCAAAGTTCATGGTGGAGCACGACTTGTCGGGCAAGCCGAAACTCCCCCTCGGCTTCACGTTCTCGTTCCCCTGCCGGCAGGAGGGGCTGACGTGTGCGCGGCTAATCAACTGGACCAAGGGATTCAGCGCCGCCGGCGTCGAGGGCAAAGACGTTGTCACGCTGCTCAGAGAAGCTTGTCAGAGGAGAAAGGTTCGACTCGCTTTGTGACTTTGTAACATTCGGATTGTGACGTTTACGCGGAAGTTATTTTCCCGAAATACAGTTTTTCATTATCATTAGTCGTTTTTACATTAAATTTCGTCAGCGTTGCGTTTAAAGTCATCACTTTTGCATGGAAATCAATCAAACTTTCGTTCTAATAGTCAATATAGCGGCCAAATTTGATGCACATATGACGAATTTGAATGCAAAGAGCACAATATTAAATGCTAAAAGAATGAAATTGATGCAGAGTTGACGAAATTAATTGCGAAAGTGACCAGTTCTGATGAAAGACCCTGTTATTCTACAATACCCCAACGCTAGAACGCATCTCTTCTGTGCTAAAATGTTGTTATGATTAATGAGGGTTCTTCTGAATTTTCGTCGGCGAATAGTTTGCTTGAGCGAATTGCGGCCTCTAGGGCTTCCATTGAACGATGCTCTGCATTTTTTTGCTTGAACGAGCAGCAATTGCCTTGCCGCTCGAATTAGTGTGCTAACTACATACTGCCTCCCACTCTCTTTCTGTAATAATAGTAACACTGCCTTAATCTTTACGGCTATCGCTTTTTCATCCGCGGGAAGTTTGAATGTGGCATTTGGAATGATAGTGCTGCGTTACAACACAAAGAAACTTCAAATTCACGCCTATTGCTTTTACGCCGACTCTACCACTTTCTATGAAATATTATAAAAACACGATAAAATGTGCCCAATGGGCGATGTCCTGATAGTTCAGGATAACTATGCAATTATTCAGGATAGCAATGTTAAATAATTCAGGATGTGGACATTGACGTGGTAGCAGTGCTGAATGACACGACGGGAACGTTGATGGCGTGCGCGCATAAAGAAAACACGTGTCAAGTGGGCGTGATCGTTGGCACGGGCACGAACGCGTGCTACGTCGAGAAGATTTCTCGCTGTGGGAAGCTCGATGGCGAGATGGACCCCAACGACGGCCCCGATGAGGCGAGTGACGTCATTTGTAAAATATTGACTTTCTTTTCGCGCTTTTGTCTTTACGAGCTCTTTTGTCTTCGGCTTTTAAGTGACATTTATTGTCATGTTGTTGGGGAATAATGGAAGAGCGCCCACGTTTGTGAATCGACTTGAGCGGTTGAAAGAGATGACGACAAGAGGAAGTTGTGAGGGTGTTAGGGGTGGGCGTGATATGGAATTACGTTGGCAGTTGCTGGTACAAAGTACTTTGTTTGGTTCCGCCCCTCCTACCGCCCGAACTAATGAATACGAATTCTGAATATTCTATCGGAGAAAAGAGTCCTTCCCAACTCGAATCAATTTAAACAGTTAACTGCACTCTATCTTTAATGAATGTTTCATTTTTCGTAGTCAGAACATCCACTTACTAAACAGTAAAAATATTGTCTCTTTCATAGAGCCTTGAGTGATTGTAACTCATTCATTACAGGTGATTATCAACACCGAATGGGGAGCTTTCGGCGACGACGGCAGAATGGACTCGGTCCGAACAGAGTTTGACCGTAACGTCGACGCAAACAGCATCAACCCCGGCAAGCAGATGTACGTTTAAAGACATGTTTATAGTTGAAGAGATTCCGGGGTTTCGTGCCACGCGTGCAAAAGATACGGTTAATACCACCTATTTGGCAACTTAACCAAACTGCCTTACACACCCATAAAAGATAAGATTATCGGGTGTTTGCCTAAGTTTGAAATTACTCGATAATCATATCGTGGGTGTGTGCGTTTTGAAAGCGAAAGAGTGGTACCATTTTATCCGTCAACAAGGTTTTGGGGGACTGTGTACGTTGGAAGGGGCTAGGAATAGATTGAGCCATTTCAGATTCGAGAAAATGATCAGTGGCATGTACATGGGCGAGCTCGTTCGCGTCGTACTCGAGCACCTCACCAAGGAGGGCTTGTTGTTCGAGGGAAGCACTTCGACCGCCCTTTTCCGACGAGGCGCCTTCCCCACCAAATACGTCTCCGAGATCGAAAGGTATAGTGAATATTTTTTGTGCAGCTGTTTCCTTTATATTAACGGTTTCTTCCGATGAGCTCAGATTTTTTAAGCTTGACTAGTGCTGTGATTACCAGTGTTGCAATAGTTGAAAAAAATGAATATAGTTAGTACTAAGTACTAAATTGAATTTTAAAATTAACTAGTTAATAACAATAACAATTTAATAACATAACTAGTACTAAATAGCAATTTAGTACTAGTTATTAACTAGTTAATTTTAAAATTCAATTGTTTTCAGATTTTATTTTTATCAGCTGATGGTAGCAAATAGTTGTAAAATAGTACTATTTTGCTAAATAGTACTAGTTAAAAAAGTAGAAAATAGTTAGTACTAAGTACTAAATAACAATTTAGTACTAGTACTAAAATGAATTAAATAGTACTATTTGCAACACTGGTGATTACTCGGTTAAGATTCGATAAAATTGCATAAGAACTGACAAATTTCGCTCCAATACCAGGTCTGGCAATTTAGCGTTACACAGGTCCTTTCATCGTAATTCATTACTTTTGCATTTTAATTCACCAACCTTTAGTCAGTTTCGCCAACTTTACATTCAATGAGCGCGCAATGTTGACGAATTAGGATGAAAATCCGGTAATTAATAAAGTAATAAATGGAAACAAATACAGAGAAAGAAACTGAATTTTTGTGCAGCGCGGAGCGCAAAAAGCAATAATGACTGATGTATAATTGTGGAACGATGTACTTTTTTCAGCGACCTGCACGAAGAAGACCGGACGTTCCAGAACACGTTCAACATCCTGGAGGATTTGGGGCTTGAACGAATTACGCCGACGGACTGCGCCAACGTGGCCTACGTGTGCTCTTTGGTGAGCGCGCGTGCCGCCCACCTGTGCGCCGCCGGCATCGCCGTTCTGCTCAACCGCATGCAAAAGCCGATGGTGACTGTCGGCGTCGACGGCTCCGTCTACCGCTTCCATCCCACGTTCAAGCAGCTGCTTGATCAGAAGATTGATCAGCTCGTTGATCGAGGGCTCGAGGTACGTACATCCCTTTGTCGTCATTTGTTTTACTTGTTTATTTCAGGCTTATTTGTGTTTTTTTGGCTAATCTTGAATATTTATTCATTCGTCTTTATTTACCAACTATTTGCTTAATTCAATTCTTGGCCAACTTTATAAAGTATTTATATATAAACAAGGGATCGTGTTTTCTTTATTTAGCTTCAAAATTTCTTCTCCATGACTCATTCTTTCTTACTAAATACGCGGTCTTTCGTCACAATTCGTCATCCTTCTAATCATAGTTCATCACTGTTGCATCATATTGTTATCAAACTAGCGTTCTAATTCAAACCATAGATGATGCAATTGGATGAAAGAGTAACAAAGTATGATGCAAGAGTGACGAATGATGATAATAGGCGGGTTAAGAATAGTTTGTTATTATTGAGCTGATAGGTTTGTTTTCAGTTCCAACTTATGCTGTCAGAAGACGGAAGTGGAAAGGGCGCTGCGTTGGTGGCGGCGGTGGCGTGTCGAGTGGAGCAGGAACGCGTGCAGCGTCTGCTTGCGCAACAGAAGATCAGCAATAGCAGCTGAAACGGCGCAAATGGTCACGTCGATCACGTCACGTACGCCCTTCACGTCACGTCACGTCTTTCACGCGCTTGTCCCTTTCATCTACGATGTACTGTATGTTCATATTTTTCGTCGAGCAACCCGACTACGCTTGTCCATTCTACTATTTTGGACGTCGATACGCCCCAAAATACCGGACGGGTATGGGGACGATACGCCACGAGTAACTTTTTACTCGGAATATTTAATTCATAATATTATCTTTGAGCGCTAAAGCACGCGGATACGACCGATAATTTTATGAAATATGTTGCCGATTATATTGAATATGTATATATATATATATATATAATATATATATATATATATATTAAAAGATGTAACTGATTGCTGGGGCGTATCGTCCTCGTACGGCTACATGTCCTTGTGTGTACATATATATATTTAATGAAGATGCGACCGTGTACGAGATTCATCGGGTTTCTGTACGATTTGCTCGTCGTGTCTGACTTGGAGATTCAATAGTGCATCCCGATGTCACTGAGGTCTGTACCGGTGTGCCATGCGCGCGCTTTGATAGACCTTTAGCTCAATGTACTATAAGCATGCAGTCAGACGATTTTATTTAGAGTGCCACGTAATTTCAGTGTCCACATTTATCCCTAATTTCATTACTTTCAGTCCGTAGCAACTAAATGTAATAGGTTAGATGGATGGCCTGCTTGACAAGGTTTTGTTGACTTTATGATCTCTGAGGTTACTGCTAGCCGTTTGGTTCTAAATAGTTAAATATTTTGAGCTGAACGCGGCGTTTCTTAGAGGTATCAGAGAATTCAATGAAATGTGATCGCAGATTTAATCTGTCCTCTTTTGAAATTAAGAGAATGCGACTGATATATGTGAAAACGATGAACTTACGTGGGACTCTTGGAACTCCATATGACGGGAGGCAAACAATTGCACTTTTCCTCTGCTTTGCTTTTATTCTCCAAATACGAACTTATTTCGTCCTCTTTTGCCGTGTCATTTCCGATGGTGGATTGATGATAAGACGAGTTCTATAGGTGACTTGGTTTTATGTATAGAGCTGGTTGATGATGCCGTACTTATTTGTGCACGACGACGAGACTTGTTGCTTTCTTCCGCATCACTGAGTTTCTTTCTAACGTCTGTCCGCCCTCCCCGGGCTTATTTTCGTTTCATTTACGCATTCCAACCTATGCTATGTAAATTTTAGCGTCCGCTTTTGAACATTAGTCTCGTATGGCCATATTATTTAATTGGTCGCGATGTGATCGAGCCTTTTTCTGAATGCGTTTCATCATCCTATTGTGAACTTTATAACCAATCTATTTATTCTGTCCTTTGCGGTTTTGGAATCTCACTTATTTGTTCGACCCACCAGACCTGCGCAGAATGGATACTGTAGTGGTTGCAACGATTGCTTCTAAAAGTTTTGTTCGTTTTGAGTTCAGTTTGTGAGCGATCCAGTAAATATTATTATGTCAATTTGTTGCACTTTTACCTTCACATCGCAAAATGACGCAAACTTGAAAGTATAATGTTGTTTTCGTTAACGAAATAGCTCAGGCCAGATTTGTATGCATTACGACAAGATCATATACAAAGCATAGGATCTGAACATGAGAACAAATCTTCGCGAAATCCGCTAAAGTTATTTCACCGATGCAGCTACATAATACCATATCAACTCTGCAAAGTATGATATGATTGCGTCGCGGCATATAAACAGAAGAGCATTTGCCAGTATCAGATTTTATCGCACGACATGAAGCGATGCGCATAGCTTAAAAAGCCGTTATACTCACGGCGACTGTCGGAACATGAGTGTCGGAACATACCATGACTATCGCTGCATCGTTTTCATTGCGCCGCATAAGCAACGAGCAATGCTTCATGCAGTTGATTTTGCAAGCAAAGTTGTCGTGGGCTACGGTGAGTAATGGCGTGCTGCCACGTCCCACAAAAACAGATGGTGTTGATATGGGGCGAGATTGCGAAACTGCGCGCGTTTGCGATTATATCAGCCGTAAAATGCCCTAGTCTGATGAGTGAACTTGTGCTCAATATTTTTCAGGGAAAAGTGTTATATTTCCTTCACTATTCACTGGAAAGCAAACAACAACTTTAATGAAATAACAGGGTTATTATACTATGCAAAATAGCATGAGGATAAAAATGTGCATGACCGTTTCACAATATCACTGTGCTGTCACAAAAGACGTTAGTAATTCGTTGGAGCAGCAATCGGTAGAGCCTTCTTCATTCGCAGCATCATCATTCCCGTGCTTATCTTGTAGAGGCCGTATATCATAGGACCTAAAATGTTTACGGTCAAAAGATTTCGATCAGGAACAGGAAAGTCATCTCCCTTGAAATTTTTATTGACGTGATCCGTACTAAAGAAACGCAAAAATTGGCTATCTACGGCATTCTCTGTGAACATTTGTTATTGATTGAAAAATTTAGATGCTATATCCACTAATGATCGACTCAACTGAGTGCAGGAAAATTTCATGTTTGTTGCAGGTGAGGGCTACTTTTTCTAATAATCAGTAGGTTTTTGGGGCGAATACTTAATCGACTTACACATCCAACACTTTGCGCTAAATATCGGCTTGAGGCTTATTTTGTCTTAAATGCTATCCGATGAATGACCACTTCATCCAATTTTTCGGTTTCATCTTTTCTATGCACACGCAACATTTTCATAATTTTTCAACCGTGCAACTTAAAGCACTAAAATTTTGCAGACGCATGAGGGATAATTTAGGCTACTAATATATATGCAGAATGGTCCAATTAATCTACCATATATAGGATAATAGCTATGTTATAAAAGGGCTTTTGGAATTACTCTAGTAATTAAAGAATATATACGTACCAAACCATACGATAAAGAATCTCATTCCGGAGAACACAGTGACGAGTGTGACGAGGAAGCCAGCGAGAAACCATATTAATCCAGACCGTACGGTTGTCGCGCCTTGGCTGGCAGCGAAATCGCCAACATCTAATTTTTCATGGCAGCGCGGACATACGCAAATGGCTTTGTCCTTGTCAAACTGCAAAAGTTAAAGGAAATATCTATTGGCTGCAGTATTATTTCTGACAGAAATTAATGGCGTCATAATTAACTTTTTTCTCACTTTCACGCGAAAATCAGCAACAAAACAAAATTTTGCAATTCCCAAAGTGGACCAGAGTCATGAATCCATTCATACTATTCCCACTTTAATAAGGACGTTTTTAAAATCAAAAATGACATCATCCAAATCAAATCAATATGAAGAATATCCTTTTTCATTTGATAAACGTCTTCTTTAAAGTAGAAGTGCCTTAATTAAAGAGAAATGGTATATACGAGTCGACAGTCAGATAAAAGTCACAAATTAAATACTGACGTTGAAGTCAAAAATTAGTATACTTTTGAACTGACTCAGTGCCATTTGATTAAGTGCCTATGAAACTGTCAACAACTACTGGTATCGTCAAAATGACTGCACTGATATTAGTGTCAGAGTTGGGAAAAGTATAATCATTTCTTAGGTCAGAAATAAACAATAACTGTGCGTACTTATGAGTGGATTGTATATCAATAAGCGTCAAAACTTACTTGAAATTTGTTTTGGCATTGCGGACATTGGTAGTAGTGGTAGTCCGGAAACAGTGGGATGGCGACCGGCTGCGGGATTGTTGAAGGAGCAGATGTGAGCGGCTTGGGGTTTCCATTAAGAGGCAGTCCTGGATACGGTGGTGGAACTTCTACGCCAGTTCCGTTGACTCCTGCATTGTTGAGACGCGATGTTACGGGCTCTTGTCCTGGGTATGCTGGTGGCAGATCCATGTGGTATGTGGTCAACTAACTGCGTCTTCTGGCCTGCCAATCTCTGCGAAACTCAGATAACATATAACGCTCTGCTGCAATTTCAATATACAGTAGAATTTACTTATAACGGTTTCGGTTATAACGGTTTTTCGCTTATACCGGTCCAGTTTAGCCGGTCCCAAAGCGTGTCCTCCTATACAAACAAGTTCGTTTATACCAGTATATCGCTTATACCGGTCAAAAAATGCCGGTCCCGCAAAAACCGCTATAAAAGAATTTCACTGTACCAGCTCGACTTTACCAAGGACGTTTTTCAATTCAAATAAACAAGAAAAATCCTGTTTAATTTAGAAAACGTCCCCTTTGAACTGAAAAACGTCCTTAATAAAGTGGAGCTGGTATATAGTGGGACCCAGGTTGGTGAAAATTTCTTTACAACAGTGTCACTCCAGCTGCAAATTTTACCTTGTTTTATAATTTCTTCAGAGTAAGGATTCCCCTGTGTCCTGCGCACAGTCATTCTGAGAACAGATAAGATGGCGCTGGATGATATGTCAAACTATGAAAAACAGCACAGTTTCTTGCGAAAGTGTAAATTCGTCATCATACTCAAACTGAAGCCTGTAAAATCAGCTGATTTATGTTCTCTTGCAAAGAAATCTTGATTACACTGCGTTTCCTTGCATAGTTTGGTACCCGTCCCAAGGTCACCCTGTCTGCGATGAAAATGACTGTGCCCAGAGAAACGATGAGCCTATGAATATGTTCACGTCTGCCACAAAAAAACTCAAAAATCAGTATTCATTTAATGGAATAGCGTGGAGAAAAATAGTCCTAGCTAAATCTGTACAATCATCATTAATTTTAAGGCTTCTGGATAAAAGAAGCGGATTATCACGCAGCGCGCTATATTTTGCAATACTCAGCACCTATAGGAGCAGAAGCCCTAACACTTGAGCGCTAAGCTGGGCGATGAGAACTACGCCAGAGGAACAAGAGACAAGGCCAGGAAACTATGCTTGATGATCAAGCGTTGAAATAAGAAAAGAGGCGTTCGTGCAAAAATCGGCAACGGGGATAACGCATCAGACCAAGCCAATGTTACAAAAGAACACGAAATGAGAAGTATGAGTGGAAACACCGAGCGAAAGACGCATCAAAGCAAGAAGCAAATATTGCTATGAACAGCATACGATGTTCGTCGCGCGCGAAATAAGCCCAATTTTTGCATAATGACCATGGCGAGGCGCGCCTAACTGCCTTATGGGTAAGAACGACGACTCTACATGGTAAGGTAGGAGAGGACTCCCGCGTCTTCATTAACAATCGCTGGACAGGATAGGCGGGAGCGCTTGCGTCTCCTTTGACGATTGCTGGATATGTTAGGCCCAGAGGCGGCATTGAACAGTTTATAACTAGCGCTTCCCCTTAGATACGCCAGCGCCTTAGATACAAAGTGAGATGATATTCAGAGCGTGATGAGTTCATGACGTCCGAACATGCCGTTTGAACACGACGCTGACGCAGACAGTCGGCTGCTCAAACTCCTCCTTTCCCAGTCTACCACGCCATCCTGACCATCTCGACGCTAAAGGCATGAACACGCTCACGATTAACGACCACAGCGATGTTTTTCATTTTGAATGGGATACTACATAGGAATTACTGACGCGACAATAGTTCACACCTACGCAAGTATGGCTATTAGCGTAATTGCTGCATCAGTAGGAATAGATCATTTGTCTGTCAAGAAGCGCCAGCAAAAAGATCCGCGAACCCGATTTATTTGGCTAATGACTTTAAGATGCTGATTGCGACGTCAGGAATAATCGTAGCCAATAGTCAGAAAGCGCAAGCCGGCTGCGGGACACTAGGACACTGCGTAAAACAAAAACGAACGCCATGCTCCAACCGCAACGCGTCGCCGATCAGTACTTGTCATAAGACTTGTCTGGCCTTCGCCTCAGCACCTTTACTTTGACTCAGGCCCGAATATGTAGTGGTCTAGTGGCGTGGATCTTGTCTATAGGCGATTCATTAACGAATGAACAACCGTGTGATACTTATTCAAAATGTGATGATGCAAGGTTCAATACATGAACAGCATAAGGCGAAGCAAACGAAGCGTAGAAACGAATGAAGAAGTGTAAACGCAGCTCGCCAGTAAATGTTAACCACTGAAGTTGCAAAGTCTGTAGCCATTTAACAAGGCGGTAATTGATTCAGAAATAACGCGCGAATTCAAATAGTCGTGACGGAGCGAACGAAGAATCGGCCTTTGTTAAAATTTCAAGAAAAGGAGTTGTCGGGCATTCAGAAAATTTTCGTACATCGAAATTGTCAAAGCCATATCTAAAGATGCTACCGGATCTGTGTGCTGACGATAATTTGCTACTTCGAGTGCAGGTAAGCAGAGTACATATGCGATTCAATCGAATATAAAACGATAACGAAGGAACGCGATAATTTAGGTGGCGCTGTCAATGCATTTGCTGCAAATCGCGAAAAATAACAACGAACCGCTGCCGACTGTCGTTCAGGCTGCTGCTCAGAGTGCGCGTTCCAACGTAAGTTCATACTTTGAATGAAACAATCAGTATGCGCGCGCTAATATGTTTTTATTATACATGTTGAGCATTGAATTCTGCACTGTCCCTTGTAAAAGTCTAGAAAGAGGAACAGTTAGACAGAGTTGATTCGTTTACGCCCGCTTTTCTGTTTGAAACGAGTTGGAATTTAAAGGTTTGTGACTAAACATTCTTTAAAGATATTCAAACGCATTTCAGGAGCTCTTTCATTCAGCTTGATAATGCGCAGAAAAGATTAGGATGCGTCCGATTTTAATCATTTCCAGAAGTTATCCTTTTCTCTCCTATAACCCCATAACAAGTCGTTTTCAGCTAAAGTTGAGCGGGCGTCAGCTAGTGCGACTTCCTTTAACTTCAGTATTGTCGCAAAACGTGCAGGCGGATAATGAAGATCAGGCAGAAAATTGCGTCGATCAGCAGTCTCTGGTTTGTGACTTAGCTTTCCTCTACTATAATGGCCTATTTGAATAGTAAAATATGGGCACGTATGGATCGATCTCGCTGATTTTAGTCGGCGTGCGAATTCGTAAATGTGTAGCAAAATATTAATGATTTCAAGATCCGCACGAATATACTGTAATATTTTGCGCATTTTTTTCAAATTCTTGATTTTTCTCTCTCATACTACAGATATCGGGTCGACATGTTTTGGGAATGAGCGAATAGGTTTACAACAAGCGTGTTGCAGACAACTTTTGTGGAGTCGGATAGCTTGCAACTGGACGGCGCTGAGATCAGTGCATTTGCAGACAGCGCCGATAGCTACAAGTCGACCGACAGCTATCCCAAAAATCTTTCGAACTTCGGACTCGCAACGACGCATGTTAAGTTGAACATTCATAATTTCTTTGTTAGTAAGAGAGAGAAAATCTTAGTCTTTCAGTGACCACATCCAAGTGGGAAGCTGATTTGTGATAATTCTAAATTGTCTTTTACACTATTTTCCTTGACATTTAACTTAGTCCTGCAATGGTACGAGTGCGAATTTAACCGGGGGGCGGTATTTCATTCGGCGAATTATTACTGTCGAAGGTATTTCGATTATAAGAGCTGCTTCAATTCTATAACTAAAGTTTGCTGATCGCTTAACCAAAAAATTAAATTAAGGTCTATTAACGATTGGGTTGATAAGCGAAATTCAGTTGTTTTTTCATATTCAAACACAAAATTAACAATTGGACAGGACATAAACGACTGGGAAAATAGGGACATTTGTAAAATTGCGGAGGAAAAAAGTGCTCTTTCTCAAGGATTAAGTGAAATTAGAAAATTTACTCAATGAGACTACCATAAAGCTCCATTAGTAACTCTTTTTCCTAAAAATTTCGATTATATAATCATCAACTTTTCAACATATTTCTTCCTTTTTTAGAGCCTACCTTGAAGCCTATATTATCCGATTCAGAAATCAAGACGAAAATTGGTCAGCTATGTTCGAGGCAACTTGAGTTGCTCAACTCGGCTGGAGAAGAATTGAAATCGGTACTGCACTTTTCTTTAAACGTTATCCATGTCATTTTTAACAACTTACAAACTAGCTACCAGTTTTTATCGAGTATAAGCCTCTCCCCAAATATAAGCCAAGAATATAAGCTCATCTGGGTCAATATTCAATTTAACTTTCCACATGTAAGCCCGTGGGCTTCTATTTGGGGACAAAGTGGAGACACTGAAAGTACCGATCCCTAATACGAGCCCATGGGGTTATACTAGGAAAACCCGGTACTTGTAATTAAGGTAATCTGTGACATTTAAGTTACGTTATCGGCCTAATAAAGTTACTTATTTGTGTATACCAGTCACTCCTAATTCAGTTAGGATAATTTCAAAATGAATGAGGACATTTTAAAAGGAAATGTATATGGAATATATTTTCTTTGATTTGAAAAATACCATAGAGATATCATTTCCAGTTTAACTAAGTCAGGATCATCGTATAATGTGATTGTTTTAGTGCTTCGAGCAAGACTATGAGACTGTAAGAAGAGTTGTGCAGATGATGATCAATAAAGTACCAGACTTGGAAGGGCGTTTGCTCACTGGGCTAGACGACATGATCAAGGAGATGGAAGTAAAGTACCGGGAAAGCTTCGTCGAGTACATCAACGAGCTGCTTCAAGATTGACACTGTCATTTTATGGCGTTCGCATGCACTTTTTCATATACCATATGTGCGTATGTCGTAGCGGGATGTTACATCTCATCTGCCCGGTTTCTATCCATGCACGGCAGACGCGCATGCGTTGATTTGAATACGGTATGATGTGCATGCGCGTGTGGCGTGTCCGGGCGTGTTCAGGTCGGATAGAGCGTATCGTTTTTATACCCTTTCTGCACTTAAATGGTGTTCAAACCTGCCGCCTCTGCACAACTGGAGCAGGATGATGTAATCAATTTCTGTTTTGTATTACTCAAGATGCCCTCATTATCAGGTTGCCTAGCTGTGTGACACGGACTTTTTTATGAATTTTTCTATTGCCTCTACAGTTCCGTTGTCATTGCAATGATAGTAAGTCTTTTTGTCTCGTCTTCATCTGCTACTGATTTATTTTGTGAGAAAATTCTGTGAAGGAACGTTTTAGTGTTACGCAATGTTGAATTTCGCTTTTATGAACTGTTTGAGTGCTGTATATTCCAGAATGAAGTCGTTACGTTTTGAACTTGCTTGAAAAGTTGTGAACTGCGAGCCCAGTTTGTCATTCGATGACCAAGAATGCATTATTAATTATACTACTTCATTGCAAAATGCACATGCTTTTTAAAGTAAATAATTCGTTGCACTAGAGCGACTACCCATTCGCCTGGCTAAAGACGCGAATTTAAAAAATAGCAGTGAACTGATCAAAATGGTATGTAACAAATACGCCTTATCCAGCCGGATTGCCATAGAACACGCCACGCGCGCATGCACAGTATGCCTTATTATATCAATGCATGGGTGTGTGGCATGTCAAGACCTATACCGGCCGGATGGGGCATATCGTTCCCGTACGGGCGAGTTGTTCTCTTACGATGCGCAGATCGTGCTTATTTAAGGAAACAGAAAATTTAACCAAGTTTTCTCATATTCTCTTGCATCCTCAGTTACATTTGACAGTAAAAACTATGCATGCATAGTGACCTGCTTTTTAAAATCAATTCTGGATATACTTTATTGTTTGAATCGACACAAACTGCTAGCGCATCACTCATCTATTTACGCGTAAGAAGGCGCCGTTTTTATAAAACGGATGAAACTGCAACTTTTCGGAACTGTGGATTTCAAGTGCAATGTTTGATCAAAAGCCGAAAACTGCCGAAAATAATTGAAAATCGATCAACCACCGCGCTTGCGTTTTCTCACTTCAGCGATGCTGCAATTGCAGTTGTTATAGAAATTAGGCATGAAGTGTTTTGACGCTAGCATGTCTGTCTGAAGATGTTGAAGCAGTCTGAGTACTGTGCATCATGGCTTCCTCATAAGAAGGACGCGTCCCGCGTTCATCCGGCTGTGATGGAACGTAATGAACTGGTTGAACAGCCGAGTTAGCGTTATTCCGTTGCGCTGAAATATAGAAATTCAAAGCAGTTTTCAATTGTAACGAAAGTATTTCAGTAATAAAAAATGAGCATATATTCTTCTAAAATTTCAAATGCATTTTGGAGCAAACTCACAATGGGCCAGTTTCATATCGCATACTTTAGCTTAAGTCGTACTTAACGTAATAATGAAGGATAGCCCTTAAGTACGACTTTAGCTAAAGTATGCGATGCGAAACCGGCCCAATACTGTCAGAGGCTCCAATTCACAGAACTAGTATCGTTCGATACCGTGTTTGTGCAATGACACCAATTACTAAAATTAGTGCATCGTCAAATATGTCCTAGTGGATCGAGAATCGTAGAAAATGTTTGAAAAAACTCACATCGTAGTTTGCCTCGTAGCCAAAAATAGGCAATAAACCTAACTGCAACAGCGGTGAAAGCAGTAGCGGCGCTCGCGATAATACAAATCCAATTGGGACTTAAGCCACGCGAACATGCCTTTCCTGCAATTTCACAATGGAACATCAAATGCAGAACGCGCCATGTTGCGAATGGAGATAATTCAGATACATCGCTGGTATAGAAGGGGACCAATCAGCACTGAGATATGCTTATGGGTTTAGGCTTCAGGACACATGTACTCAAGTTGGTGGCCTGTTTTGAAAACTAGGATCTTTGAATTCACGTCATACTAACTAAAACTTACTATTATCCCTCCTTAGACGTTCAGAAGGGCTAAGTAACAAATCTTTTTGAGGGTAAGCACCCAGGGGCCGTATTCAGTAACGCGCCGGAGTGCTCGCGGCGTGCACTCCTGCCTATCTCTTAACACAGTGGGAGTGCACGCCGCGAGCACTCCGACGCGTTACTGAATACGGCCCCAGAATGTATATAGCTATTAGGAGTAACACTGTGTATTTCCCAGCAGGAACATATTTACGCTCTATCCGGTGCGTTCTTACAAAGGTCGCCGCTTCGTGGCAAAATATTTTTTGTAGACACCAAAGAATTGAAAGGAACAATTTGGCTGAGGCTAAGTCGCTCCTCACAGTCATGTTCGATCACTTGACCAGTTAAGAAAATTACCAAAAAATATCTTACCAACGTCATATCTTAGGACAAATCCCTTTTGACCGACGCCATTCGAATTGTAGTTGACTGCAAAAGAGTATGCACAAAACTGCATCAATGTATTGTTAACTCCATTACTGGTCAATCTGCAAAAAATTTCACGATTTAATGATTAAATAATAATAATATTAAAGAATTACCTTAATAATTTGCAATGAATTCATTATTTTTAATTGTTGTTCCAGATATTAGCAAAGGAAATACTGTAAATATTAAATCAGTAATTTAGCCAAAAGAGCTACGACTTTTACGGCTAAAATCTATCCCAAAATAATAATCATCTTTTACTAATTCTTCTGTATAGCCTTAGTGACATAGCCGGTTACTTATTTAGACGGAATCAATCAAATAAAGCGCTAATTTTCAGTCAATTCATGAAGAGGCATATCTAGAGTGCCAGACAATGCTGAATCGAATACATCTACACATAACATTTATGCTTACGTTTTGGAAAAGTCAGAGTCGCTATAAGTTGATTTGATGGTAAGACTCCCGTTACTGCCAAGATCGTAGCGCAAAACATTGATAGAATATTCGTAGTGATCGTTTCCACTGCCATAAAAACGAAATCCGGCGTTGATCGAATTCGTATTCGGATACGGGAAGTTTTCCGACATTATTAAGCCTTTGCCGCCAGATCCGCCATACACCGAGTCAAATGCTAAAAAGCGAATAACATAATCCACACATTTCTACTTTACTATAAAAATAAGCGCTTTCGTACTCAATTTTATTACTTTCTCTTACGCACTGTGACCATTTGGTACTACAATTAGTTTTCCTGTCATAAAGCACAATCCATTGTACTTTTCGCAAATGCAGGAACACGAGAGAACATGTTCGATGTATGCCGCTACATATAACCATTTCATGCACCAAATTACAAATTTTTGTGTCCAATGGAGAGTCATTATTTTAACACTGTTATGACATGGAGTTGATCAGAAAGCACTTGCAGAGACACTTACACTGAGAAGAGGACCATCGAAAGTTGAGATTTACCACAGATCCAGGAGCTAGTAGTACCACAAATACTCTTCCAGCAACTTTCACTGGAGAGATGACCTCGTACATTCTAAAACATTATGAATTTGAACCGCGGTTTCAGACCTTGCCAGTACTGAAGAAATATCCATCAATTTAGTAAAGCCGAACTAATACAGAGACTCGAGATTGAGTCAAAAGCTTCACTTATCCGAGTTCCACTTCGAGAACTTTACTTTCTCTACTAATGAGTTGTACAAGTCACTATTGTTCAGTTCCATCAGTCCATCAATCATATAACTAACTACTCTATGATTAATTTTGTACTAATTATTCACTGATTCAAAATTACTTTGGCAATACTTGTATCTAGCTTTAACGATCATTTTGACTTACGAAGAAAAGCGAATGATTTCATTATTCGAAGACTGACGATAGTCGACGCCTCCGTAGAGTACCATGCTCCCTTGCAAGCTGCTGACACTCAATTGCATGCCAGGATAGCTTGAATATTGTGCGTAGGTAATGAGCACCGCTGGACAAGTAGCTGTACTGTTACCATTATTGTTCATCTGAACGTTAGTGGCAGGACTGCTGTCTGACGTTAGAAATACGAGATCTGATGTTCCACATTGAGAAGGATCTAAACTAGCAATATAGAGTTAACAAGGCCAAAGTTGAAGATGGTCGACTCTGTTCAGTGGAGCGAGAAATTCGCCCAAAACTTTTTTAGCCGTGTTCGGTTGCATATTACTTATACCAGCTCTCTTCAGTCAGCCATGCTTAACGAGAAACTCCCGTAACAGAAATAGTAGCAGCCCTAGACAAGTCTGTTTACAGAACAGGCCTCATCAAAGAATTAAACGATGTGCAAATTGCATTAACGGCGGCATTTTCACTATCGATTGTCGGAATAACGCGCCTCGACTGATATTCGAGAAAAAAACAAATGCGAGGCCCCGTTTGTAGGATTCGACAGGCCGACGTTGCACATGGTCATTACATAGCCAGCGTGCACTCACAATGGGTATAAGCCGTAATTAAGACCATAACTTCACCTTATATATTCAGTAAAACAATTTACTACGCACCGTTTTCTAGTTGCGTGAAAAGAAAATTGATATCAAAAAAATTTAAGTACGATCCAGCTTCGTGTAAGATTGTTAGAGATCCGCCGCTGCTTGAAGTTGCATTCAACGATCCATTCGTTGTAGCCGATAACTGAGTAACTCTGAAAATAATGGCGATAAGCGATATTTTCATATTTACGCAATTTCTGATAAAAGAAGATTGGGATACGTCCTGTAGAACCAGAACCTATTCCTGTATCCTAACATTTACTCAGAATCAAAATTTCAGCTTTTTAAAAACACATTTCGGGAAGTGCAAGGTTGTCGTTAAAAAGCTGTGCGGTGACCGAAATTTCAGGTTAACTCACTTTTCTTGTGTATACAAGTTTTGATGCAGGTAGCGATAAAACTCAGTCGCTGTCATTTTTAATTTTGTTAAATCATGCTTGCTGCAACGAAACAAACAGACTCACTGTGAGATAATTGTTCCGTTCACGTTAGTACCATCAATGACAAAAATGCTTCCTCCGAACCAATCAAACGTATCTCCATAAAGATATAAATGCACTTGTTTGCCAGTTTCCGCCGTTACCGTCCAATATGGACTGGATGAATTGAGATCTTTATTCGTTATTAAGTGGAAAGGTTGGTCAGATGAGAGTGAATGAGAAGTTGGCGATGGTGTAAGCACTAAAAAAAGCTGAATAACATACATCAATTTACTTTATTTGTTTATACAAGAACTCTACTTTTTCTAGTAACTGAATAATCGAACGCATTGCGTCTACTTCAGTTCGATAAGTAGTAATTCAGTGTAGACGTCTGTTTTGTCATCTGATTAGCACACATAATTTTTGAGAAATCGGAATATGTCTGGAAGCTTGCGCAGCAGTTTTCGATAATATTAGACTGAGCACGCAACAACTTTACATCGTGACGCATAAATTGAGCCAAGAGACTTTACTCAAATATAAAGGGGGCTAAATTGCGCAAAAAATGCGAAGAATAGCCTTATTTTGTGCAACACGCAAATAGTGCAGGATTAGTTTAATACTGCCTAAAATTTTGATCTTGGTATAATTTGATCGATAATATCTCAAAACTGATAAAATTTTACTCTTATTTCTTCAAAAACTGCATATTCAGAAAAACTTTGGGTAAACTTCAGTTTAAGTGATACGCTCTTGATAAAGTTTTTAAACGGTGTTCGTCCATAATTAAGCAGTCCTTAAGGAAAACTAACAACTCACCTTTATGAAGCCTCGCGACAATGTTGTAATAGACTCTCGAACAGGTGGATGCATTTTTACCTGCATCAAATGTTAACGTCATGGCATTAACGGTACTTAGAAACGCCCCTATGAAGTTGTCGTTATCAAGCCTGAAAAGCAAGGAACTAGTTATATTCCACAAAGTTTCTTTTATTTAAATCTATATTCTTTTTATTTCTTCCGTTATCTGTTCGAACTTCTAATCATTTCGTTATCTACATTGTAATTTCTTTCTTTTAACATGTCTTATAATTACTGCTTTTCTCTTTTTTACGTTATTCGATACTTGCTATTATTCTACATTCCTTAAACACTTAACTATTTTTTACCTGCTCCCTTTATATTATTCTAAATTCTGTCCTTCATTGTGAATCAGAATTTACGCGTTATTTTGAAGTGCAAATAAAGGGTGTCCATAATTCTGGTTACAACTTTGTTTTAAATAAATTTTGTGTAAGTAAACCGATCAAGCTGAAACTTGGTAGTGTTATAGTCCAAATATTGCGAGTTTTGTGAAAAATATTTTGAAGCTCGGTCAAGTATGAAGTTATGAGCAGCTGAAAAAAACATTTATATTTTGGTGCTATTTGCCTGCAAATCACATTAATTATGTGAGTTTCTTCAATATCTGGTAAGAATACCCGTTTTATAAGCTTCAGGACAAATTCGCACCGAATAATAATCATTATCATTACAAATGAATAATAAAAATCCGGCGGAATTAAGCCCAAAGAGCGCGATGGCCATTTTGGGTTCCCACTGACTATACGATGACCGAACGCCGCACGTTTGGCGATCCGCTGCTCATAATTTAATCCTTACTTGACCAAAAATGATCCACCCTGTATAAAGTATAACATTTTGTGCGGGTTCTAAAATAACAGATTCACGCGCAGAACCGGTGTCGGTGTTGACGATAGTACAACCTCGCTTAAGCTGTTAATTTAATGTCTCTATTGCGTTACTCACTTTCCCAAAACGTATCCACCATTTCCGTTTCCGTTCCATATAGTAAGAGAAGTGTTCGGGGCATTTTCAAAGTAAACGATGCTCTCTGTTACTTCCACCAGATACCCTGGAGGTGCTGAGATAACCGATACACAATTCGTGCAGCATACAAAGGAGCTTTTTGATTTCTGTTCATTATAACTAATTTCCCCATTCGGCGTTTTTTCGTTCAGATCGACATTATCTGGACATTTGCAGTCTGAAATACAAAAGAACGTCTTATTGATAGTGTTTATGCGGCATCGCTTAATTGAGCCCAAAATGTACTCGTTCTTTCTAAATCATAATTCATTCAATTAACAAATATGTTCCTAAAATTCGCACCAGCAAGCTATTTCACTTTTCCAATGAAATCTTTTTAGTGCGATTTCTATGTACTAATTTATTGATTCGTAGAACTAGGCTTGAGAGAGCAACACCAGTGGTCAGATTGCTAGCCTCTAAAAGTGATGCAACGGTGTCAATATCGCATAAATTTGGATCGCAATAATTTGCATATTGAAGATTGCGAAGATAAGTATATTTCTGATCAATATGGGCTCGATTCCAAATATCTTTCATAACAGATCGTGAAGTCTCGCAATCGACCGAATAAACAAAAGACTCGATCTCAGTCACTATGTCTCAATCACTAAGAGAACGTAACTTTCCTTCAAAGTTTTACAACATTCTTAAATCCCTTCAGTATAAGATCTTGCAAAAAGGCGAGGTTGTGTCACTTTGTTTAGCGAAAAATAAGATAAGTCGCTCTTTTACGATAGTAGCCCATTTTCAAATACCAGAGAGGAACAGCCTTACCTGACGTATTAGTTTGTGCACTAGATCCAATATCAGATTGTTGAGCTTTTGTTATGTCGATAGCCAGTTCGGTTTGCGTTGAAATATCGGCAGATGTTGAATTAGCTAATATTTGCCAAAACATGCCTGAAACTTAAAAATTGGAGGGAAAATATTGAGGAAAGCATAATCTCCACATACCGAAAACAATCAGGAAGTAAACGATCTGATTCTGAATCATTTTCTCTCTCTTTAGAACACTGTGTTTCTGCTGTAGAGACGGATCACGCCATCATACGTACAGAATGGAGCAACGCTGGGCGTTATTAACGCTAAATAGCCGCTTGCGCTGTTTATCACTAAAGTATTAGGTTGTCTCCGACGCTCATGCACTAACGGCTGCAGTTCAGTTAATGAACATCTCAGATCAGAATTTCAAGCGCACGAATAGAAAGTAATTACTCCCCTATGGAGTTTGTTGAAGTAATTACTCTCCTATGGAGCACAAATAAAGAAAGTAATTAATTCCCTATTGTCAATACGGCTTTGTCAGAGTGACGGCAGCCAGTCGATGCCTCTAGCGAAGAAATATTCAGGAGTCGCGTTAACTTGACTCCTAGCAGGTGAATTCAGCTCAGAAAAGAGTAGTTAAAGTGCTCCCATAAAGTGATTGCTTGAGCAGCGCGAGGTGCTATTAGTTGCAGGGAGCTAAATAGGGAGAATATTCTGATCCCAAGCCCACGATCTGCACGATCCAAGCGCTTCATAACCTTGAATTCTAGTCAAACGATGGCGGATTTCGTTGCGTTGCTGGTCTGACGCAAAGAAACTAGTGCGATTTGAAAATTTGGGTTGCATGAAGTTCGCCCCTAAGCAAAATAAATTTGCAATGCTGCAAAACGAATAAATTTACCCGTGGGGCCTGAAGAGTATAGTCATTTTTCTTTTACTATGACATAACAACGGCTATTGCTTAGTGATTTGGGTGCTGTGCAAATGAGAGATTGCGCTTATGAAAGGAATCAGAATATAACATTTGTTCAAATTTTCTCATATTCTCTTACATCCACATTTCAATTGGATAGCGATAGAATAAACATGCATGTTATGACTTGTTTTTTCAATTGGACACTTTACTGTTTGGATCGACACAAACTATTAGTACATAGTTCATCTCTTAACACGTAAGAAAAAGCGCCGTTTTAATAAAACAGATGAAACTGCAACTTTTCGGAACTGCGGATTGCAAACGCGGTGTTTGATCAAAATCCGGAAACTGCCGAAAATAGCTGAAAATCGATCAAACACTGCGTTTGCGCTTTCTCACTTCCGTGGCACTGCAATTGCAATTAGGCATGAAGTATTATGACGTTAGCACATCTGTTCGAATACATTGAAGTGGTCGGAGTACTGTACTTCATGGCTTCCTCATAAGAAGGCGGCGCGTCGCCATGGTTCGGCTGTGATGAAACGAAATGAACGGGCGGAACAGTCGCGTTAGCGTTATTCGGTCGCGCTGAAATAAAGAAATTTATAGCAATTTTTAATTGTAAAGAAAGCATTTCAGTAATAAAAAATGAGCGCATTTTCTTCTACAACTTCAAATGCGCTTAGATTTGTAGCAGATATGCTGTCAAAGATATCCTTCCAGCTTACTGATATTGATCGATACCAAGTTTGTGTATTGACACCAATTACAAAATTGGTGTTTCGTCGCATATGTCCTGATAGATCGAGAATCGTAGAAAAGATTTAAAAAAACACTTACGTAGCGGATTGCTTCGTTTCCATGAAGAGGAAATGAGTGAAGCAACTACCGCGATGACAACACAAACGGCAACTATGATAATACAAATCCAAGCGCTGTTTAGACCATGGGAGCCAGAGTTGCTTGGACCAGGAGGACTTGTACTAGGAGGGCTTGCAGGAGGAGAACATAGACTGCCTGCAATTTCAAAATGCAACACAAGATGCAAAGCGTATCATTTTGCGAATGAATGAAAATTCAGAGGTATCGACGGTTGAGGCGGAAATCGATCACCACCGAAAGTATTAAATATGTCCCAGCTTTGGGGGTGTTGTTGCCAAAGTGCCGTCTTTCTTTCGATTGAAAGGCCTTGAAGTGTCAAATCAAAAACTCAAGGCAGTTGATCTAACTTTGAAATAAGATTGCAAAACTTTGCTACGTGAATTTTTTTAAAACAAAAATAGTTTGTCACAGCTTTTCTCTGCCCTTTGAACTGGTTAAATAAAGAGACCGTCGTTGAGGAGAAAACACTCAGAAGGTACATGTCTGGTCGAAGGAGCGACGTACCTTTCTCACTAAGAGCTTATCCTTACTCGATCAAGTATTCGGTTAAAAGGATCGCCGTTCCGTGGTGGAAATGTTTTGCACACATAAGACAATGAGAAAATGAAAGGAACTAAATATATGGTAATTACTTGTCCCCCTTACACACGCACGTCCGATCGGTAGTCAGGTAAAGAAAATAATCAATAAGGATCTTACCAACGTCATATCTTAGGACATAACCCTTTTCAACGCTGCCCCACGGATTGTAGTTGACTGCAAAAGAGTGTGCACAAAACTGCATCAATGTATTAGCTCCACTACTGGTCAATCTGCAAACACCGAATGGTTTAATTATTAAATTATAATAATAAGTTAAGAAATTATCAAACAATCTGCAAATGGCTTCATTCCGTTCAGTTCTAGTTCTAAAAATCTGCGAATATATATTGTTGATATTGAATCTATATTTAAGCTAATAGTGTTAAGACTTTTACGACTAAACTCTATCCAAAAATGATTATCCGCTTTTATTCTTTATTTTGTTTTGTGTAACACTAGTGAGATATCCGGGTAACTAATAGCAAAGAATCAATCAAGTGAAGCGCAACTTTTCGGTCAATTCATATAGAGGGCATATCTTGAGCGACTGACTAAGCTGAAGCGAATATATCATTAGGTCACATTTGCGCTTACGTTTTGGAAAAACCAGAGCTGGGTACTGTTGATTTGATGGTAAGCCTTCCGGTACTGCCGAGATCGTAACGCAAAATATTAATAGAATATTCATAGTAGTCATTTCCATTCCCGTTAAATGTGTTTTCGTTGGATATCCAATATATATTTGGATTCGGGAAGTTCATCGACATCATTAAGCCTTTGGCGCCTGAACCACCTGACTGGTGGCTCAATGCTAAAAATCGATTAGAATAATAGGCTCATATTTGTACCACAGCGCTATAAAATTGCACGTTCTTGAACGTTGCTACATTCTTTTACGCATTATAACCAGTGTTGCAACTCAAGTTTGTTAACTAAGTTATTTAACTTAGTTAAAAACTTAGTAATAGTACTAAGTAACTAACTAAATTTCGAAAAAAACTTAGTACTAACTAAATAACTAACTACGTTTTTAAAAAACGAGTTTAACTAACTNCAAAAATCTGAAACTTTGGTAGCATGTGATAAGCAGTGTTGCAATTAGAATTAGTAACTATTTTTTTTGACTTAGGAAAAAACTCAGTAATATTACTTAGTAACTAACTAAGTTTCAAAAAAAACTTTTTACTAACTAAATAACTAACTACGTTTTAAAAAAACGAGTTTAACTAACTAAATAACTAACTATGTTTCCAAAGAAACTTAGTTGCAACACTGATTATAACTATTTGGCACAATAGCTATTTTCCGGTCATAACGCACAATTCATTGTACTTTTCCCAAGTGCGCGAACATTAGATAATACGTTTATGTGCGCCGCTACATAAAACCATTTTTTGCGCCCAATCGAGAGTCATTATCTTAATTAAGTTTTGATAAGGAATTAATGAGAAAGCGCACTTGCAGTGACACTTACAATAATAAGAGGACGTTTGAAAGCTGAGATTTATCACAGATCCAGGACTGAGTAAAACCAAGAAAACACTTCCAGCAACTTGCATCGGAGAGATGACGTCGTTCATTCTGAAACATCATGAAGTTGAACTGTCTGCAGAATTATTAAACCTTTATCAGGACTGAAGAAGTATTAATCACTTAAATAAAATCGGACAACTATAAAGACTCTTGATCAAATCGAACGCTTCGCCTATCCACGTTCTAATGCACATAATTTTTCTCTCATGGACGATTATTGATGCATCGCACTATTCACTGTTGTTTAATTGATCAGTCCAACATTCACAGAACTAACTACTCTATGTCTAATTCTGTAATAATTATTCACTGATTCAAAATAACTTTGGCAATACTTGTCTCTAGCTTTATCGATCATTTTGACTTACGAAGAAAAGCGAATGATTTCATTGTTCAAAGACTGTTGATAGTCGACGCCTCCGTAGAGCACCATGTTGCCTTGCAAGCTCCTGACATTCAACTGCATGCCAGGATAGCTTAAGTAGGATAATAGTGAGTAGGAGACTAGCACCACTGGACAAAAAGTCGTGCCAGCAGTATGGTTTCTAATTTGAACATTAGCGGCAGGCCTGTTGTCTGACGTTAGAAATACAAGTTTCGATGTCCCACATTCAGAAGGATCTAAATTAGCAAAGTCAAGTTTAAAGGCCAAAGTTGAAGATGGTCGACTTTGTTCGGTAGAGCGAGAAATTTTTCCAAAATATTAACGATTCTCGTGAAAATTTCATTGCTCAACCTTACTGGGACCCAGAACATTGGATGTTGCTGGATTCAACCGCGTCTGGTTGCATATTACCAAAACCACCTCTCTATAATCGGCACTGCTAGACGACAGATTGCTGTTACAATACTAGTAGCAGCCGGAGCCAAGCCTGCCACAGAACGGGCCTCATCAAAGGATTAAACGATGTGCAGATTGCACTAACGGCGGCAATTTCACTATCGATTGTATGAATAAGGCACGTCTCGGTCGATATTTGAGAAAGAACAAAAAGCGCCGACGACTGCAGATGGTCGCCACTTAGCCAATGTGCATTCATAATGGCGATAGGTCCGTAATTAAGGCCATAACTTCACCTTATAAATTCAATAAAACAAACATTATGCCACACACCGTTTTCCAATTGCGTGAAAAGAAAATATATGTCAGCAAAATAAAAGGCGATTTCGACTTCGAGTACGACTGTTAGAGATCCACCACTGCTTGAAGTTGCATTCAACGGGCCATTCGATGAAGCCGATAATTGAGTAACTCTAGAAATAATGGAAATATTGCGAAAATTTTGTACATGTGCAATTTCTGATAATATGAAGTGGGATTGAGCCTATTCTACCAGGACCTATTTATATCCTAACATTTCACTCAGAGAGAGGCAACATAGCAAAGTTTCAGTTTTTTAAAGACATTTCGGAAAATTTGAGGTTCTTGTTAAAAAGCTGTAGGATCACACAAATTTCAGGTACATTCACATTTTTTGTACATATATTAATGAATACTTAAGTATTGATACAGGCAGCGACAAAACTCAGTAGCTGTCATTTTTAATTTTGCTAAATCATGCTTGCTGCAACGAAAGAAACAGACTCACTGTGAAATAATTGTTCCGTTCACGTCAGTACCATCAATGACAAATATGCTTCCTTCGAGCCAATCAGTCAGACTTCCGTAAAGATATAAATGCACTTGTTTGCCAGTTTCTGCCGTTATCGTCCAATATTGACTCGATAAAGTGAGATCTTTATTCGTTATTAAGTGAAAAGGTTGGTCAGATGAGAGTGAATGAGAAACTGATGATGACATCGGCACTAAATGAAATTGAATAATATGCATCAATATATTTATTATTGTTTTCCATCACTCATGTTTCGTGCTTCATGTAAATCGTGTAGAAAAATTAAAATATAGCCACTAAATGAAATCCTGTTATGCATTATTTTATGTCAATATTGACCAATTTTGTTAATTTCCTCAAATTTCGCATATCCAGGAAAATTATGGGCTAACTTCAGTGTAAGCGAAACACTTGAAAATTTTATTTAAAACATTACTCGTCAGTGAACAACCAGATACCTTAGAAAATCGAACAACTCACGTTTTTTAAGCTTCGCGACAATGATGTAATAGATTTTCCGACAGCTGGTTGCAGTGTTGAGTGTATGAAATGAAACCGTCGCGGTGTTACCTGTAGTAATAATAATAGATCCAGGGTCATTTTTATTGTCAAACCTGAAAAAGTAAGGAGATATTTCTATTCCGCAAGGTTTTGTGAAACAAATATAGACTCTTTCTATCTCTTCTATGATCCACACTTCTAATTATTATAATGTATTCATTTCTGCTCTATATTCTGATAATGAGTCTTATAATTTCTCTTCTCCACATTATTTTGTACCTGTTACTAGTTTACATTTATATGTAATTTTTATACATTCCTTTATCATTATTCCACATATTGTTCTTCGTTGTAAATCTGACTTTGCGCACAAATTTGAAGCGCAGATATCGCGCTTCATTATAAAATATGATCAAAACGCGAATTCGGAGCTTTTTATGCGCTCAATAACACGTGATACGAAAGAAAACTTGCTTTCTTTTAAGATTTCGGCCATTCATTTTCGATTTATTTTCTGTCGGGTTATGGCAATCTTAATAACTATACGTACAGTACAACGCGAATTTAAAATAATATACGGAAAGCAGGCAGAATTCTCTTATATTTTTGTTCCCTTATGTATTACTGAATATATAATAGTGCGTGGGAAATAACGCAATTTTTCCGATATCCAGGCTTCTCCTATATACAATATATGATATCGTGCGGATCCTAGGAGTAACAGATTTGCGAGCAGAACCCGGTTTTTATGAAGACGATTATACAGTCTCGCACTGTCCAATAATATTATATTTCTCTCGAATTACTTACTTTCCTAAAACAAAACCATCGTTCCCTTTTCCATTCCTTATAGTGAGAGAAGCCTTCGAGTCATTATAAAATTGTACGTAGCTCTTTGTTACTTCCACTTGATATCCTAGAGGCGCAGAGATAACCGATACACAATTCGTGCAGCATACGAAGGAGGTTGTTGAATCGAGTTTATTATATTCAATTTCACCGTTTGGGTTGTTTTCGTTCAGATCGACATTATCTGGACATTTGCAGTCTGAAATACAAAGGAACGTCTTATTGATAGTGTTTATGCGGCGTCGCTTAATTGAGTTCAAAATTTACTCATCGCATTGTTAGCATTCAGAAGTGATGCGGCGGTGTTAATATAATAACCATTTGGTCTGCAGCAGTTTGAATTTCGAACGAAGATAAATATATATATTTCTGATCGATACGACCTCGCTTCCCACTATTTCTTATCACGGATTGTGAACTTTCCTATTCAATCGAATAAGCAAAAGACACGATCTCCGATTTCTCAGTCAACCATATAACGTAAATATCCTTCAGAGATTCCTAATTTTCTTTAATCACCCTAATCTTGGATCACCTAAAAAGGGGAGGTCGCGTCTCTTTGATTAGAAATATAGATATTAACTTATGTGCTCTTTTACGATAGTAGTCAGCTCGTCGGCAGATGACAACTGAACAGCCCATAAAAACAACTTACTTGACTTATTAGTCAGTGTAATGATTCCTTTTTTTGATTGTTCAATATTTATTTTATCCTTAACCATTTTGTTTTGGGGTGAAACAGCAGCGAATGTTGAATTAACTAATATTTGCCAGAACAAGCCTGAAAACAAATTTAGAGAGAGAACGCTGAAGAATGCATATTCTTCATATACCGAAAATAATCACGGAACAAGGAATCAGATTCTGAATCATTTTTCCTCTCTTTCGAATATAGTGTTTCTTCGGTAGAGACAGATCGATCATACAAGTAGGATGAAGCAAAGTTGTGCGTTATTAAGGCTTAATAGCCGCCTGCGCCGTATTGATTTAAAGTATTCGACTGATCCAAAGGCTTATGCATTAACGACTGCAGTTCAGTTAATGAACATCTCAGACCAAAATTTCAAGCGCAGGAATAGAAAGTAATTACTCCCCTATGGAGTTTGTTGAAGTAATTACTCTCCTATGGAGCACAAATAAAGAAAGTAATTAATCCCCTATTGTCCATACGGCTTTGTCAGAGTGACGGCAGTCGATCGATGCCTCTAGCGAAGAAATATTCAGGAGTCGCGTTAATTAAGCTTTTTGCAACTGAATTCAGTTTAGGAAGCAATAGTGGAGCTCCATTCCTAAAGCGATTGCTTGAGCTGCGCGAGGCGCTATTAATCTGTAGGAACGAAGTCTGGAGAATATTTTGATCCCAGGCCGACAATCGGTACGATCCAAGTCAAGCGATGGTGGTCTTTGTAGCGCTGCTGGTGTTATGTAAAGGGATTCATTCAATATTAGAATTTGTATTGTACAAACTTTGCCTTGAAGCACAATAAAACTGTAACACTAGAAATCGAATAGCTTTTTACACGGCGCCGGAGGAATACAGTTAAATTTGTTCTTTTGTTATTGAACCAATAATATCTACCACCCAATGATTTTGGAGCTGTGCAAATGATAGATCACTCTTAGTGAAGGAATCGCAATAGAGATTTTATTCGAGTTTTCTCGTATACTCTTGTATCTACAGTTACATTTGATGGCAAAAGAACTGATATCCGTGCTCTTTCACTTGTTTTTTCAAACTGACTCTAAATTTGCTTCATTACTATCTTAACTTCAGATGAGAAAATTATTAACAATCACTGTTTATTTACAGTATGCAGTAAAACCCGAATATAAGGGCAATTTTCCGATTTCTCTACCCTGCTCTTATAGCCGGGTTTTGCTGTCCAAACAATTCCTAAAAGTGAGATGACTCTCCTGTACAACAGTAGAGCCTACATGTGAGTGACAGCTTAGCTGTGTGTTTATGAGCTAAGAATGAATGATGGATGGAATGCAAGTAATCACTCAGTTTGCTCTGTGTACGACTTCCCACAAATCACGAAATGAAGTGAAACAGTAAAATTATTAACTCTAGTAATTTCTTAGATTGAGATAGTCTTGAGACGGGAACAAAATCAAATTCTTCAGACGGAGAAGGGGGCGGGGGGATTTCCCGTCCCTATTACACCCCTGTACGATGTATTATGACATTCATATTTCCATTTGAATAAGTTGAAGCAGTCGGAGCATCCTGCTTGATGGCTTCCTCATAAGAAGGCGGCGCGTCGCCATGGCTCGGCTGCGAGGGCACAAAATAGACTGGCTGAACAGTGGAGTTTGCGTTATTCAGTTGAGCTGAAATAATGATACTCAAAGCAGTTTTCGCTTTTTGTAAATGCATGGTAATTATAAAAATGAGCGCATTTTCTTCTACAACTTCAAATGCACTTAGCTTTATAGGAGATGTGCTGTCAAAGTTATAATTTCAGCTTACTGATATCGATCGATACCAAGTTTGTGTATTGACATCGATTACAAAGTCAGTGTATCGTCGCATATGTACTCGTAAATCGTAGAGAGTGATTCAAAAACTTACATCGCAGTTTGCTTCGTTGCAACAAAAGAGCTGCAACAGCAATGGCGACAGTTGCAGCGACCACGATAACACAAATCCAAGTGGTGCTTAAACCATGGGAGCTTGAATCAGCAAAGGTTTTACCAGGAGGGCTTGTACTGGGAGGACTTGTACTGGGAGGGCTTGTACTGAGAGGGCTTGTACTGGGAGGGCTTGCAGGAGGAGAGCATAACTTGCCTGCAATTTCAAAATGCAACACAACATGCAAAGCGTATCATTTTGCGAATGAATGAAAATTCTGAGGTATCGACGGTAGAGATGGAAATCGATCAGTATCGTAAGTGTAAAATATGTTCGGACTTTGGGGGGAGGGGGTTGTTGCCAAAGCGCCTGCTTTAATCGATTGAAAGGCCTTGAAGAGTCAAATAAAAAACTCTCGGCAGGTGATCTAATTATGAAATACACACCCTTTCACCTCAATTCGTCACTCTTGGATATCATTTCGTCAACCGTGCATGTCATTTCGTCAACCTTGCATCCTATTTTGCCTCACCAAAATTTTCGTATGAAAGATTTGTCATTACTAGCTGAGAATGTTCAATCAATTCATTTTCTGTAATACGCGTCTACCTCGCCCCTCCCCCCCTAACATGCGGAAGAAGTATGGCTCGATTTCTGCTGTCGATCGACAAAGAATCTTCGATGAGTGTCTCATTGGATCGACCGCGCCATTGATTGCGAACGTCAGGATGCTAAGCGGATGACTGTTAACACCATCTCCAAGAAGTAGCTCCAGCAAGGGTACATCGAGGCGAAGCAGCGCGATGGCNACTGCAGCATTTTCCTTCCAAACCTCTAGGATGAGTGCTCGGCTACGTTTGGCGTCACAGTCTCCGAAGTCACAATCAACCACTTACTAAAGACGTTTTCACGCTAATTAGAGAAAATGAATTGATTGGACATTCTCAGCTAGTAATGACGAGTCTATTCTTACGAAAATTTTGGTGTGACGAAATAGGATGCAAGGTAGACGAAATGAAATGCAAGGTTGGCGAATTGAGTGCAGGAGTGACGAAATGGTATGCAAGAGTGACGAAATGGGGTGCAAAGGTGACAAAATGATATGTAAGAGTGACGAATAGAGGTGACAGGGAGTGTATATGTTTCTGAGATTTATCTGAGACCCTACTTTAGACGTCGAAATAGTAACTGCCTGTTAAGTAGTTGCCTGAGACAAAAAAAACATGGATGTCAATCGATGGCAAATCGCTGCCAATCGAAACCTTTTCTACAAAAAATTCTTGTTGAAAACTGTTGTATTAAAAATGTAGCTTTTCGAATTTGGAATTAATTAAATGACAACAATCAAAAATAATTTTTTCGGCGGCGTTATCTGATGGTACACTCAACA
>NIUQ01001807.1:0-26726 GCA_002796945.1 Plectus sambesii
CAGTGGCACAAAGATACAAGACTGGCGGTCAGAATGTTATCGTCGATAAGAGTGCGTAGGTTTACCCTGGAAAAAGTCAAAGACGGAGCTTGACGATCACAAAGGAGTAATAAAGTACGTCCGACCGACCACCAGAACCATGGATGAATGACAGAGTCGACTGGCTGTAGCACTGGAGCAAGCGCCCATATCTGCAGGCCAATTTTCAAATTACTTCATTTAAAACGTCGGTGATATTATTTAACGTAATTTTTCAATTATTTGCATGCATTTTTGCATACTCTCACGCGAAATCGATGCAAAATATCAAAAAAATTGTATCATCTGAACTAACAATGTTTCGATTAAGAAATCGAGCCAGGCGCCATAGTTGGCGTTGATAAACTCGCTTTTCACTGCGAAAACGCTATTTTTTGGTTTACTACGTGCAGAGCTTGATAGAAAGCAGTGCTAACGACTTTGGAAAAATTGCCTGTTGTAATCTTAAACTTCTTCTTCTTCATGGAAAGCTGCGAGTATAAATAATATTTCGTTTCAATTAGGAGCGAAAGTGAAAACGTGAGAACAGCCAAAACCAAGTGATGCCACTAATCGAAAAAAGAGATAATCCCCGGCGATTGTGCAACAATAGAACAGACTTTCATGGCGGTTCTGAGGTCGTCGACATTCACGCTCTTCACGTATTCATTGACGATTCTGCACAATTTGGGCGAGTGTTCGCGCAGTCGAACGACGAACGCCGACGCACTGAGCGCACATCCCATCGCCAATTCTTCCTTCAGCGCCTTAAACACATATAAGCATATCATCAAAATTTATCCTTACACAACGCAATAGGAAACTCCATCGTACTTCTGCACTGCGCTGAGCCATATTTTCGTCGTCGCTGTCAGGATCAATCCACTGACTCTGCATGATGATTAATTCTTGACCTACAATCAAATGGTTGATTAAGAACAATCCAAGTCGTCGAGATGTTTAGATACTGACCATCCGGTGATTGCTTCGATTCCAGGTTTGAGGTACAGACCGTCTTCCTCGGCATCCCTTCTAGCGCAAACTTTGACCATCTGCAAATTATATCTGCTTCTAGACTCTGACTAAGACACGGACAGAAAACAAAACATACGAATAGTTGTACTTGGTTCCACTAACGTCCACATTCCAGCCGCCATCACTCGTCGACTGATCCTGAACCTCATGCTCACCTTCGGGAAGTGTGCTGACGCATTTCCAAGCTCGAAAATGTAAGTCGAGACTGGAGGCGCGCAAAAAGCGCACGCTCGATTGATTTTGAACTGAAGGCGGCGAGAGCGCTTTCATTGAAGCCTGCATAGTTTCTGACCCCCTTTCCTCCATTTAAGGCAAGAAAAGGCGCTTATCCAATCGTCGCGCGTAAGTCTTGCAACTGCCAAACTTCATTCGCCGAGCCTCATTTAGGGCGTGTTTTCGAAATTAAAATACAGTAACCAAAGTGCGCGCGCGTGTTTCACACACAGTCATACGATACTGTAACTGAGGAACTCACGAGAAAAACCTCACCGCGTCGAGACCTCAAGGCACTTTCAAGGAACGTGATGATTCACTAAATGGGAAACAATGTCACCATTCTCCGTTAGAGTTCAACTGACGAGGAGCCTTACGAATGTATAAGATGAGCAGAAATTTGTGTAAGTCCATTTTGAAGGTCTAATTGAAGAATCGTTGCGCATATTAGTCACTCTGTGAAAGAAATATCTTACCTTTTCGACGAATTGATGACTGCTTTTATACTTAGTAAAGTGATCGCCGTCATCCTCTCGCGGCTAATTTCGCAAGGAAAGAAACAGATGGAGAAGACTAATAATTGCTTTTCGCTATTTATTTACGTACTATGGGATCAGTGTGATCTTTGCACGCGAAAAATGTTAAGCGGTACGAGTTAATGCAACATGAATTAGTTTGTGAACAATTAGTAAAAACAATGAAAAGAGTCGCTAACATGGAATGTCATGAACCGTCGTTGTTATAAACACGAAAAAATGGGAAACCTATAGGGTTACAAAGAGGGGAGGGGGTTAATCAAGGTTATGTTTGAGGTCATGGTGTGAAGTCAAAGCGGTGTCAGTCGTAGCAAAAGTCACTCTCGGCCGACGTTGCAAAAGCGGAACCGCCCGCACTGTGCCTCGAAGGCGATATCGCTCATGTACACGACGAAATGTTGGATACCAGAAGTCTTTCTACAGCCTTGGCTCAATTCGTCTTAGTCTCTCCTCCCGCGTCATCGCTAAAATATGTTTAAATTGCCTTACACTCGGACCGTTGGAGACTATTGTTTTTAGTTTAAGAAGTTTTTCGCCAAGATGATGCGTTCTTCTGAAAGGGGAGTTCCACCCATACATTTTGTAAAAACAATTTCAAAAATCCATCAAGGACTGAAAAAATGGCACGGATTTACTGATCTTAATGAAGAATGGCATCATGGGGTGCCCTTTAAATCAAAGATCCTGAAACCCATTAGAAACATCCAATACAATCAGGTAAGTACTCTTTTGAAAGTTGTACTTCGGCGCTACAACCTGCAATAGAAATTAACCTTATTAGATATTATGAGAGTTTTGATTTTGAGACCAACCACAGTGCAAAAAATTGCGAAAAATAAATTTTTTCAACGTCCGATGAGCGCAAATAACAAAAACAAGCAAAGAAAACGTTTCATTACGGATTATAAGAAAATTATCTAAAAATACCCAAAATTATTGATGTCGTGCATGTTGCGTGATCACAATAGATTCGATTTCTTACTCATTTTCAAATTAGTTTCAAGTTTTTTTGCTCATTTTTGTTGTTGGCGATCATCGGACTTAACCCCCACGTCCAGCTCCCCCAGGAGACATCTCTGGTCCAAGTTCCGTCTTTGAACGTGACCTCTGCGAGTTAGGAGAATCGAGGATATTTTTTTGGGACACCCGTATGTTCAGGACATATTATTAAGGATTATGTGAAAATCCTATAATACTGTTTCTCGTACACAAGGTATATTTTTTCGATAAACTCTAAAGTGCTTTCAAGAAAATTCTTTATCAGCGACAGTCACAACAATCACATAAGACAAATACAAACAGTACGTTCGATTAATATATCAGCGTTTGTTCATAAAGCCACGAGTTAGAAGCGATACATTAGCAATACAAGGTGGACACTGTAATTAATTATTCGAAGATGTAAGCGATACACATAGGCGATATCTATGACAGCCGATCAACTTACCACACGAAAGCAAAACTTAAGCGTCGCTGATACTGTGGAATTTCGTCCGGCATGCATCAGCTTGTGCGAAGTACATGTATCATGACATGATTCACTAGCTAATGAAAAGTGTGCCAGATCTTGAACAGTCAAAAATAATATAATTAACAGTAAGATATCCACTGGATCAATACTGGACATGACTGGTTCTCTTGGTCAAAATCAGTTGGCCCCGTACAAATCTTGACAAATGTAAGCGATTAATAAGCGATACAGATCTCAACGAATTCAACAAATTAAAAATAAAGTCAAGACAATTTTTTGCAGAATTTTAGTTGTTCAAATTTCTCCTATTTTGCCCACTTATGGCCCCAGCGAATACCAGATGAACTCTGGAGCAGCCACTTTCGTTATGCTACTTCCAGAAATTAGCTGGCAAATGCTGTTCGACATAGCATATGCAAATGAAGTGCATTCACCATTATTCTGACACGACTGTCGGCACTGACGAAATGTAAAATTGTTTGTTTCCTTAATTGTTGCAGATGGAGAAGCTTTTATTTTCGCTGTACCAAGGAAGGATTCGTAAAATTCATTTCCTAAAACATAGAACTTTTATTGAGCTCTAACCAACTTATCAACTTCGGATCACGGATTTATACCCTTCCCACTGAAGTAAGGACACATTCCAAATCGATTTCAACGGAAAAGTGTCCTTTATCAAAGTGAAAGTGGCATACACCAGATGACGTGATCGAAGGGATAATGAATTCTGTTAAAGTGAAAAAATATAAATCCCATCCTCTTAAATGAAAAACTCGAACTTGTACTTTACAGATAGTACTTTATCTAAACATGACGTATTAATTTGTTTACCGTCCCGAACCTGATTTAGCTCGGAAAATTGAATAGGATACAGCTGTGTTTGCGCACCTGACAGAAAGTGAGTTTCTTGGCAGAATTTGGATCGGGTCTTATACAACTGGCCCGTTAGTGACATTCGTTAAGCGTAGGAAGAACATAGCTGAGTTCATTATAATGCTGTAACAATGCTTACGGTAGTGGCAGAGGTACCATTGATTAGTTGTGCATGAGCCAGTCTTGAGCAAACCGTTCTGGCCAAGTAGCGCACAATCGTCTGAAAATTACAGCAATCTTTAAACTACGCTTTGAGAAGAGACTGGATAATATCTGGCAGTGAGGAGGGAGACCCATATTGTTAATGTGGGAATTTACAAATCTGTTATCCCGCAAAAGAGTTCCGCATTCAAGACTGACGCGCTGATAGGGCAGTGTTTGTCGCGCGTTATAGAAATTAAGCGAGTTATTGGAGGGGAAAATTTGAGTTTTTTTTTCTTCAACTAAATAGAAATTTTCAATCCGCAATAGGTATGTGATATTTACTTCCTGCCTGAGGTTGTGAAGCGTCCCATGGGAGATTGCTCGAATTTGCTGCTGCACTTGTTCCGTCTGGATACATCCAATACCACTGTGTACCGTTGCGCCGAAGACCAGTGTACAGTGGCATCGTGGGTGGTAAGCCAGTCTGAAAAGTGTAGAGCTCGGCATTGGATGACATTTTTTTGTGTATATGAGTGTATATGAAATACTTCTGAAGTCGGCCGACCTAACTCCCAAATTGAACCTCGTGCACCTGGCGTGAAGCCAGAACCGACGACCCGGAGAATGAAAAATTGAACGATGCGCGGGAGTTCCGTTGAACCGTTAAAACATTAAATCATCTCCTTCCGCCTTACCCACGTCTCCTTAATGATGACCGAAGGCAAAAGCAAAAAGTTACCTTTGCCCAAAGGGCTGTGCTTAGAAACGTTCCCATTTCGACAGTATTAACACGCGCCAAATATCCGTTGGGAAACTCTGTGCATTTTCCTTTTGCAAGGTCGAAAGTGGTCGCAATTCGGTTGAGTGTGAAGCAGGATGAGTATCCAGTGGCGCTGGGGTTCGACGACAGTAGGCAAGCATTATCAAAGTTCGAGAATGAGTATGGATCGACTGAAAAAGTTATCATCTGTTTTCTGTCTTGTAAAGCATGAGTTCGGTTTAAAGCTGGTGAAGATGTTCTCGCTTCTTGCTTAATACTTTGGGATTTATTATCGGTGGTGGAATGTGAAATGAACCGAGTTTTGGTGGTATAGCTCGTCGGCTTAGGATACACCGTATTTCTTTCAATAAATGCTCCCCTACGGAGTGATTAAGACGTTAAACGCCTGACAACACTAAACTATCATTCAAATTTGCCTACTATTATCGCACAATCTCCTTATTTATGAGGAATGTTCTAGTTTGAAGTGGTAATTAAAAATAAAAGATGCTCTCTGTCTAACGAGCGCCCAATTCAAGCATTAGTTGAAGTAATAAACGCTCACCCTTTATTAAGCATCCACCCTCTAATAAACGCACTCATCAAGCCTAGGTTGAAAATATAATCGCCCAGGACCACTAGTGAAATAATATACTCTACTTATACTTGTACTATACTTGCGCCAAATTAAATGGTCGCAATTCAAATGTTTACGTCAAATGCTGTCTCTCGTGAATAATAAAACTCTGTTCCAGTCTTCCAGCGATCGTTTTCAAGTAGCCTCATAGGTTCCCCTATATTGCTTATTCATCATGCGCCCATAAAAATTAATAGCTTTATTCTTACTGTATTCGCATAATCCCCCCGCACCAGTGATCTTGCCGCTGTCGCAGTCAAGTAATCCCTCGTACCCTCCATCGATATTTGCATAACTATTTGTTGTCGACGTTGTGGGGGAACCTGCGCCCCAGAAGTAACTTTCTTGCGTCTTTGCAGGCCATTTGTACCCTTCTGGCGTTGTCCAGAACCACGAATAACTGCCTTCTTCTGCGCAAGCATTGGCTGTGCAAGCGCTCAGCTGCTCTAGACCTATTGAAAACTGGAAGCCGCCGATATCGCTCACCAGGTTATTATAAGAACTCTCCATTAAGGCCTGAAATAAAAATTTCCTTAAAGTTGTAAAGAATATGTGGAAAAGTAAGCATCGTGTTAAATTCTCATTATACATATATGGCAATAAGTCATTCGATACCGTGATTTTAATGGACATCTCAATATATTTTACTGGACAGTTATTCAAAATCAGCTATAACTTAAAGTACCTGTTCTTAAATACAGTCCCGTCTCATGTAAAACCAGCTGGAAAGCGCACGAACTGTGTATTTTCTCGGGCAATCAACAGATAAGCGTTCGCATAGATAATGAGGCTGCAGATAGTGCGCTTTTAAGACAGTCGTTGCATAGCTAAGGAATTAAGACACGATAGAAATTTCTCTTGAGCGTTCGTCACATATGAAAGAGAGAGGCAAAATTTTACGTGGCTTAACACAAAAGTTAAAGAGTCAGAAATCAGTTATAGAAGATCTGAAAAATTATTCTTAAATATTCTCACCCGTCCGAGTGAGTACCCCATAGTTCTCTTGGCTGTCGAACTCAGGTGCGCGAGTCGAGAAACGAGGCCAGTTACGTTTGGGCAAGCACTCCGTATCTTTCCCGCGACCGGCGTAACTCCAGGATTTATAAAACAAGAACCATCGACATAGCCTGATACACGATAGGAAGGAAAGTTTGGTGGTTTGCTGAGGCAGTATTTTGCAGCTGCTGTTATTTTGTAAGCGTATTTTTCCTCTGAAACAGCATAATTATCTTTCGTTATGAGAAAATTTAGTTTTTAATTGAAGAGAAACAAACTGATTTGAAGAAATTCCGTACAAGTTATTGCACTATTATTATTGCGTTTAGAGGTGGATACCTATCAGAACCTTGGAGGTATTAAGCCGAGGCTCGGGTGGGGATACGTATCCTGCCAGCAGGCACATAATCTAACTTTAACTTGTGTTTGCGGAAACAGATGGCCACCTCGTAAAAATGATAGAAGCTATTTACAAGATTTTGGATATTGGAAGCCGACTGTTTTGTTTCGGGGGCCTAACTTGGAGCACCCTGCCAGGAAAACTTTTTATCTTTAAGTTTCGACTTTGTTAAATTACCCATAAATAAACGGGGACCTACCGTATTCGCAGATAAATGCGTAAGTGTTTGTGGGAACTACTGCTATCGATTTTTGGCCTTTCTGCCATGCCACACTGTTGCCCGTCTTGCCAGTGGCTGACCACGCAATAAATGTCGCACTTTCTTCATATTTTCTCGCAGACGTCGTGTAGTACCAACCGGTGCTACTTGCCGTAGTGCATGTACCGTAACATTCTGTGCCTGTCCAAACAGTCGAGACACTACTGGCGTTCTAGAAACTATTGATTTATCACTGCTAAAAAGCTGAAGCGACTTACCATCAGCGATTCAATTACGGGCTGGTAGGACAATGAACGTATGTGCACCAAATGCCCCGAATATCCCAGAATGTCGAGACAGGATAATTTTGCCGCATTGAATTTCTTCAGCTCCGTATGAAGAATGAGGCAGCTGGTGCCGAAATAAACACTCAAAGATTTGTTGCATTGATTTTGCAAATCTGTAGCAGAGACAATGAGCGGGAAATTGAAAAGAAGTAATGCGAAAATCATCATTGTATTCGTAGAAAGTATTCCAGTTGTTTAGTCGAGGAGAAAGTTAGTAGTTTACCATACAATTGTACGCGGTCTGATAGCAACAGTAATGTAGAAGTTGTTCGCTTCTATTAAGTCGGTTTGAAATCAAAAGCTGTTGTAAAATAGAAAAAGAATTGTGAAAGATCAGATGGTAGTAAAGGGTTGAAATGCAATGGATCAACTTTCAAGAAATCAGTATTGTGGAATATAAGTGAAAGCTCAACTGTTCTGCGGGCGCGGCACGACGGTAGATAGATCAACTGGTTCAGCTTCAAAGTATATTCAGAACTGATGAACTAGGTCGCATGGATTCGAGAGGGTTCGGCTTTTGCTTCCGCGCTATCGGTTGCTTGCCAGCGGCGAAAAACAAATGCTGATATCAACGGTTGCCTAGTGCGCATCATCCTCATTTGCTCATCAACTACCAATCTCGCTTCACGAATCAAACGATGGAAAATCAAATGGGCTCATGAAAACGTCAACTAGGTTTCGATCTGCGCCATTAATCGCTTCATCTCCACCCACCTAGTTACTGTCTCTAAAGTGGCGGTCACTATGCAGCCGCTAGCCGCATTTGCGGCTTGCGGCTGCATTGTGACTACCGCTTAACTTGAAAACATCAGGTGTTCCTCTGGTCATTTGTAAAAGGTGCACCAGGTTAGATGCGGAACCCATCTATAAAGATACTACAAGTTCCCAAAAGTTTGGGATTGCACGGTTTGTCATTCAATCAAATCATTTCATTACCCTCCTATCTACTCTCTAATACGCTTCGCTACCATCCCGTGAACAAATGCAACAGGAAAGCGCTCAAATTGAACAAGCCAAGTTGGAGAACAACTGATAAAGTTTGATAATTACTTAAACTTTGAACCGGGGAATTCCAGCTAGGGAACAGATGATATTTTCGTGATAGGTGCTATCACATTAAATACAGTTGGTGCTAATTGTCCAATACGATAATTCATGAGATTCCCCCTTATTCGAACTTTAACAGAGCATGGTGATATTGTGTCACGTTCGGTAAATCGTCAAAGTCAGCGAAAGTGCCGAGATATTTTGCTCAACAGGGTTACTGTAGGTCTCTTTACGGAAGCGGGAATAAAAGTAATTCCAGTTAAATTTTCCCGAACACGCCTCGAAACCTGCTTGTAACACATAAAGAATCAATCGATACATTCATGGCACTATTAATGTTCCGCCCATGAAAACATTAGTTTACTACGCAGAGGGATCTGTGCTTAGACTTGGCCTCGCGGCAATCTGAAGATTTACCAACATTTTTGATAACTGCCTAAAGAACTGTATTGTGTTGCGTGCTGCAAATGTGCCGACGCAGCTCTGTTCATCTCAATGCGGGTTCTGTTGAAGAATGCTTCCGAATGATGCACACACCACGAAATATAAGCTGAATTTATACCAACAAAGCGGCAAATCGCAGCGTACACACGGTAGACTGACAGATTGACCATCATGAAGTGTAATCGAAAGTGCGTGAATACGACGCTCCAGCCAACAACAAAACGTAGAACAAGTGTCGGTGGGGGCGCAACAAGACTGAAATCAATCTCAAATCGGCGTGTAGAGACAAACGTAGCAATCAGATCAGCGATTAGGCAACGAAATCGGACATGATGCACTGTATTAACGCCCCGACTGGCGATGAAACAATTGTTTGGAATATCAGAAAACGATTGAACGCGTCCCTGGATGGACCGAGGAGAACCAGAGCGAGAGAAAAACAGATCATTGAAACGTTATCGACGTCCTAATTAAACGCGCACCGTGTACACCATCAAACTCAACGGCAGACCAAGGTAGCGGCGGTCCGAGATGCGATTCAACAAAGAACACACGAGAACATAACAAGCACAGTGAATTCGCGAATGGCGAAGGTGCTGAGGGGAGACGGAAGGGGCTGATGAGCTCAGATGATGTTCATGTCGGCGGTGGGGTCGTTGCTCATGCCGTAGCGACGCACAGTCACGCTGCTGAGGCAGAGGCCGCAGGAGCGGAAGCAGGGGTCGAAGAGGGAGCGCACGATGAAGTTCCACGTCTGCAATGGCGGGGCGTAATCGTATAAATCACAGTGAGGCGAGTGACCGAATGAATGACCACTGACCTTGGCGATCCAAGTCGCCGGGATGGTGAGGGCGCGACCGAACGGCACGCACGCGAAGATGTTGAGGACGGTCAGCAGCGCGAAGAGAAGACCGAAGATGATCGCCGACGGGATGGCTAGCAGCAGAGCGAACACTGAAAAAGCATGCGAGTGTAAACTAGCTGCAGCGTGTAGGTGTAAAGCGGCTCGTACGGCGGTAGAAGAAGCAGCGCGTCCAGGTGAAGATGCGGTACGTCAGGCGCCAGACGCAGTCCCACGAGTGGGTCGTGTCGGGCTCGCCGTAGATGTCCTCGAACGACAGCTGCAATAGAGAGTGTGTGAGTACGATAAGTGTCATGAGTGCGTACGGAGAGACTGCGGATTGCGGCCTATCGAATGCATTCGTGAGCGACGTGTATGACGGTCGAGTACGACGTGCCCGGCGTCGACACTTCGACACTTCACACCTGAGCGAAGTCGGCGCGTCGCGTCTGTCACTCGGCACGCGGCCGTCAACACATTACCGGCGAAAGTGACTTTGGCAGCCGCGCGTGGGCGACGCCGGTAATTGCCGGCGGCCGCCAAACGGCGCATTCGACCGGCCGCCGATCGCGATGGCAATTCGATCGCATCGGGCCGATGGTCGGAACGGATCAGCACTGAGGCGACGCGAATTCGCGGCTTATCAGCCGTGCGCCGGGTGGGGGAGAAGGCGGCGAAGACGGCTCGCCCGAACGCGATGCGGCGCTTATCGGCGCGCGGCGAAAGGAGATCGGCTGGGAATTGAGCGACGGTCCAATTGATCGCGCGTTTCCTGTTTGCCCGGCTCGAATTAAGCCCCGCGCTCTTCGCGGGACAAAAACGGAGAGCGCTCCGGGTTCAGCGTCGTAACGTCGGCCCTCGCGTTTCCCCCTCTGACCGCTGGGCGGCGGCGCCGTTCGACCTCGCGAGAAGGCGCGGGCGGCTGGCGCCAACGGCGTTTTTCCCGTCACTCAATGTTTTTCCAGCCGCGCCACTCGAGGCGGCACATTTGGAGCGGGCCCAGTGGACAGGTGTCCAAGCTAGAGTCCGGTGGTGCGCGGGGGGCAGTTGTAACAAACCGAGCGTACAGAACCGGCGTTTGCGGTCGACGGCAGCTGGCCCCACACGGCAGCGGTCGGTCGCGGCGTAAACAAGCGGCCAGCGCTGACCGCCGCCGTCTCCCTCCCTCGCCCCCGCCGCCCTTCTCATCGGTCAATCTGCGTCGTTCCAATTAGACTCATTACGACGGCAGATCAACGCAATACACCACAACGAATCATCAGCTCAAAAGGCGAACGTCCTTCGAATCAGACTGATCGATGGATATTTATGACATTTTTTGCGACGCAGCAGCGGTGCACAAAGGCGGCCCCGGGGAACGAAAGCCGCCGAGTCAACGAGTCACCGAGCAATTGGACCAAGATTGCGCGCACAACCGACCTTGACGTGCTCGTTAATGGAGCGCTCGTCGCGATCGAGCAGGTTGATGCCGATGGTCATCTTCGAGGCCTCGTCGGTCTTCTTCTCGCCATCTCCGCGGCACTCTTTCTTGGCGAACCAGCCCTTGAGGGTAGCCGTCTTCGGCTTCGTGACCGTAGTCGTCGTCTCCGTCGTGGTCACCTCGACCGCCTTGCCCTCATCGTCGACGTGCGCTGAAATGCAATGGCACGCGATAACGATTTGAATGTCTCTCGAAATGAATGCAAAGTGCACCAACCGGCTTTCTTGGTGCGCGAGAAGAAGGTCCACTTCTTGCCGCCGACCTGCTTCTCTACCGTCTTCTCCTCGACGGCCTCGGTCTTTCCTGCAAATACAATCGATTGTAACTGTCGGTTAAATTTATTGGCAATGAACACTATACTCTGCCTATATAGGCAGCAGTTATTGCAAGAATGCCAACGCACAGAATACAAAAGAATCGATTCAAAAAAGACCGTACCATCATCGACGGCTGGGGCGTCGGTGTCCGACTTGAGGGGGACCTGTTCCAACTCGACGTGCTCCTGGTCGGCCATTTCGCTGATGATGCCACCGATTCACTGCAGCTAAAAACCACGCGGTCAGAGACGAGGACGACGCGGAAGGGGACGCGCGCGAGAGGGACGGAGGGATGGACTCAAGGTCGTACGCAGACCGCAAATCTCAGGCCTGCGACTCCGAGGCACGCACGCCGAGGGACACGCAGCGACTGACCCCTGTGAAGAGCGATTAGACGGCGACTGAACGCACCAAGCCCGTCTTTGTCTCCGATGCCCACGGCACAATGCTCGAACAGCGCGATTAGACGGACGACTGCGAGAGATAGACGATAGACGCCCGCACCCCTACACCCGCCGGTCTTCCCGCCCCGCGGACCTCCGCGCGCGGTCAGCCAATCGCCGTTACCGACGGCGTCCTCCACGCCGCCGCCGATTGGCCGATGCCGTCCGCGCCAATTCGAATTGGCGAGCCGTGGCGCGTCGGGTCGGACGCTGGCATCGCATCGGCGGCCGGCGAGTGGAGGTAAAACTGCTCACAAAATGGCTCTCTGGGAGCCGCCTGTTCCGCCGACGGCCGAAGCCTACGGCGTCTGGCCTGCACGTGTCATACTCGGGCGAGCTGACGACGGCGCAGACGGAGCGCTTAGGAAGGCGAGAGTCGCAGACTAAACAGACTCAACACCGTACTATGAACGGCCTGACCAGCTGCCGATTGTCCGATTGTACACCCGTAGACGCCGACACCGCCGCCGCCGCCGCCTTGCCCCGCGGACACCAATATGCACGTGCTCTCCGCCCCGAGCAAGGCGACAATGAACTTGCAATGGGGCCACTCGTGGGACGCGAGAGCGAGCGACGACCCACGCCGTTTGTCATCAGACGCGGCACCACTGCCAAGAGGGCGCGTTGCCTGGCCGCGTCGACCAATGCGCTGACCAACGCGCCGCTCTCTTCTGACCAACGGTCACAAATTAGATATGGTTTCGTTTACGGCCGCCCCCGGCGAGTAAACAACGGACAGCGCTAATCCGCGCAAGTGGACGCCGGTCGCAATCAACGCATCGGCTGACCGCGCCACATGTCAACCGTGTACGCCATGGTCGGCCGTAAATGCCGCTAATCCACCGTCTTCGGCGGCCGCCCGCTCTCGCACGGGAACATTCCGCGCTCGGGAAGTGCCGTCTCGACACACCAAATCAATCATGTCGCTTGTCCGACGGCCGTCGGTCAAATGGGCCCAACGCACGCGCCTCATCCTGATCGCTGTCTGTGTCGAGAGCCCCCAAATCGAGCTGCTTGTCGTCCGTGATGGATCCCACTTGCAGATAAAGGTTCTCTTTCTATCCATTTCACCCACTCCCCGCTCTTCATTCGCGCCCCCCCCCCATCATCGTTCATCAACAGTCGAATGGAACGCAAAAATATCGAATGATGTATGAACCCTCAAGTACGCCCCGTGTCCTTAACCAATTCTGCTCGCGTGGGAATGCTACTACTTCCAGATTCGCAAAACGCTAACGACCTTCCAAACCCGCCACATAATATGAGACCCTTCCTTCTGAACGTTATCATGGCGCAGGGACTTTTGCCGTGCCTGCGAGCGGCGCGTGCCTCATCGATGCACAGCTTTCTGCACGCCATTTCGTTCGAGCCGGCCGAGCTCGTCGGCATTCGTTGCTCCCCGATAAAAGCGCAATCGCTAAGATCGGCGTCATCGAATCGCGTGAAAGACTGGAAGGGATTGTCGCAGAAGAGCGGTCGAGTGTCGGCAATGTCCATTTCAAGTTGAGCAGAAGCGGAATCCAAATCTTTGAGCAGCCAGCGACTTCGAAGCACGAAAATGGCGTAAAATGCGGCAAGAACGAAAGTTGCGCCGATGACGAAGTACTTGCGTCGTGCGCACAGCGACGCGGGCATTATTCGACGCATGTGGCGGCTGATGCAGCTTCGCCAGCTGCCGCCAAACGTCACCGCAATAGTCGTACCGGTTCTGGCCTAGGACGCCACTAACCGCATAATGCGACGGTCGTCGCGGACTGCCGTCGCGGTCGATGGCCTCACGGCCGATCGTTACATATGCCCACCTTGGATCCGCACACTCGCAGCCTTCCTTTTAAGCGCTGCTCGGCTCCCACCAGCCGTCAGCACCACTCTGAATAATGCAATCAGCTACGCGCACTAACTACGCTTCGTTACCCATCGCTTATATCTCTACGTTACAGCTGCTTCATATGGCAACTGCTCATTTGCCAGCGATCACAAATTCTCATTCACTCACAAACTCAGCTATTTTGTGTGTGCTTTTAAAGAAATGAACACAAAGAAAAAGTCGTCAAACGGACGTATAACAGCAATCTTTCGTTGACCAATCCGCCTGCCACGCATGAAGATAAACAACTGTGGCTGGATTTTTAAATTCGGTCACTGCGCGTGCGCTGTTTCACGAAATACAGTAGATCATTCGTTCATTTCAGTGCAACACAAAATATTTATCAAAAGACAACTGCTTCATATTGTGAGTCGGAATGAACCTGGATAATGAGAGAGAGAATATTCAAAAGTCTTTAAGGCGTCGAATGTACTTGTACAAATTCAGAAGTATAGGGAAGCTTGTCACGCAATCCCGAAGAATGCGTTATTGATTCTTTCGTCTTTGTTACAACATGTGGACGTTTTAAAAGTGCGTTCGACGCCAAAACGTTTGCACATCTTATCGTCGACCCCAATAGAAGGGATTGCGTTGGCTGAAGAGGCGGATATACTTTTTCTTCCGTTTTTCGGGTTCATCGTTGCCGTCGATGGTCTCCACTTTTTTGACGCTGTCATCTGAATAGTGCTCAGTTGGTGAACAAAATATCAATTGTGTAACAATATCGTCACGACTTACAATCCACCATGCACGGCATAGCCCGACGTTTGATGTACCTAGAAAGATGAAGGAAATGTAAGCACTCGCATAGGTTGCAAACGTGAGGCACGTCTAAAAGCCCGTTCTCAGCTACACATGCAAACTATTAACGAAATATAATCCATTATTACGATGTTCGCTGTTGCCGGCTATCAAGGGGCTAATAAACGCGACCACGGAGAGAGTCAGCCAGGCCCACATGATGTAGAAGAGAAGGTGATCGAAAGGAGACGATTGGGGCAATAACAAAAGGGATTGAATGACCAAAGTTTCGAAGAAGACGAATTGAAGAGACCGACCGGACCACTGACCTCAATTGAGAGTGGGTCAACGGAACGGTACAAGTCGGCCAAGTTCGCCTCGTGTCACTTTCCGCCAGCCTGTTCGTCCTCATTTTGCGCGCCATCTGCACACGCTCTGGCTCGGATTTCGATTGGGTGTTAATTGTGGAGACAAATGGGCGCTCGGCCCGCCCCGCAGTCAGCGGCGCCTCATCACCGCCGCGTTTCCGGGTCGTGGCCCTGCGGTCGGTCGTCAATAAAGCGGTGAAAGAAAGCACTATACGAAACGATCGACCATGAAATAGAAGACCCACTAAAACGCAACTCTCCCCGTGTAATTTATGCTCTGCGTTTACCGCTGCGCTGAAAGAATGTCGTTCGACTCTGATCGAGTGGCGCCTGAAAGGCGGCGGCTCGGCGCGAGCGGAGGAAGACGGAAGCGCCTTAGCGCTCCAGCACCAGAACGAAACGCTGAACTTGCACAAGTTGGCGTTGGCGGAACACATGTCGCCAGTGTAGCTGCCAGCGTTGCTCGAGAACCTACATTTGTTTGGCGCGTGCTGCCGTCAATTGTCACCTACCGATCGCGTTGGTCGATCGGTCTTGATCGCACGACTGGGACAGCTGTTCGGCGTCGCCGCACGCGTTACAAGCTAGCGGAGAGTCGCCAGGCTGAAGGATGCGCAGCACAGCCGCCGATCCGCCCAACGGCCCCCAGGCGGCCGCTCCCGCCCGCCGACAGACGCCCCGACCAACCCGAACAAATAGATACATGCAAGAGATTAGCGCCGCCCGTGCCGCACTTGTGTAAGCCGACGGCGCGTCGGCAGCCAGCGCAAGTGCGTCGTCCCGCGGGCCGAAGAGACTGTCCGCTCCTTCAGCCGCCCCTCGCGCCAAACGGTCGCACTCGACGACTTCCTTTGATCGGCCGCTCGCCACGCTGCGAGTGTCGAGCGTCTTCCGAGTGCCCCGCATTAAGACGTGCCATTCAGCCCCCTAATCGGCCCTCCGGCATCGTCACGCTAGTCGACCGCTTCAGATTCGTCGATCGTTCGTCCCCTCTCGTCCGTCCCGAGACCTCGGCGGCCAAGCGCCCGCGCCAGCTGCCCTGCCATGACGGACGCCGAGAAGCGACCGCTGCGCGCCGACAACCCCAACCTGATCAACGGCATGCCCGCCAACCGGACCGTCGCCACCGATGAACCGGCGCGTGAGAAATGGTCGAACTGGACCGACTTTATCATGTCCTGCGTCGGCTACGCCATCGGACTCGGCAACGTCTGGCGATTTCCTTACTTGTGCTATCAGAACGGAGGCGGTGAGTGGTGCAATTGATTCCATTCCATGTAGCAATATAATCAAGATCAATGCCTCTCTCAGGAGCTTTCCTCATTCCCTACGTTATATCGTTGGTGTTTTGTGGAGCGCCGCTGTTCATAATGGAGACGTCGTGGGGACAATTACTAAGCGTGGGCGGCTTGGGGATGTGGAAGATTTGCCCCATCTTCAAGGGTGAGTCAGGCGGAAAGGCGATGAGCAACTGATTGATCGTCGTACCGTCTACTGTGTACTGCAGGAGTGGGCATCGCGGCAGCTGTGATGGCGTTCTGGCTGAACATATATTACATTGTCGTGCTGGCCTGGGCGCTCTTCTACTTGTGGCATTCCATTAGCACCACATGGGACGTGCCGTGGCGCACATGCGGCAACGAGTGAGCTCAGCCCCCACACCCACCCGTCACTGCCAGTCACCTGATCACACTACTTTCAGCTGGAATACCCCCCTATGTCGCAGCGAATACGATCCCCTGCCTTGCGCCACCAACCGCACCCTTACTAGGTACTTCCAGACCTCCACTCTCTCCGCCTACAACATCAGCTGGTACAAGAAGAAGTTTTTTGTCGGCGAGAAAGCCAACTGGACCATCTGCACCGCAGCCGACTTGAACGTCATTTCGCCAGTCAAGGAGTTCTGGGAGTAACTACTTGACAGTTCGTGCACGCAAAGCAACGCTTCACATAATCACTGTCTTTAGTCACAAAGTGCTCGGCATCAGCAGCGGAATCAGCGACGTGGGCGGTTTGCGGCTCGAATTGGCGATCGGTCTGCTGCTCGCATGGATCCTCTGTTACTTGTGCATCTTCAAGGGCGTCAAATGGACAGGCAAAGTGGGTTTGAGTCGACACATCGATATATTTCGTGATTTGACGATTAGGTTGTCTACTTCACCGCCTCCTTCCCCTACGTCATGCTCATCTGTCTGCTTGTTCGCGGCCTCACCCTGCCCGGCGCCGCCACTGGCCTGGAGTTCTACTTGAAGCCCAACTTTACAAAACTTCTCGAATCCAAGGCAGGCAGTCTTTACAAAAAACCAAATCTCGATAACAACAATTCTTCGCATTGAAGGTGTGGGTGGATGCTGTCACGCAAGTGTTCTTCTCTTACGGCCTCGGTCTAGGAGCACTGGTGGCTTTGGGAAGCTACAACACGTACCATAACAACGTCTACAAGTAGGCTCGAAGCGGTCAGCGTGTCCCACGAGAACCTTTGTTTTCAGACAGGCGCTGACCGTCTGCTTCATCAACAGTGGAACGAGTATATTCGCAGGATTTGTCATCTTTTCGTTCATCGGATTCATGGCGACACAGCAGGGCAAAGACGTATCAGAGGTCGCGCAGTCGGGTAATTAACTGCCGCTTTAGCGTCAATTCAGTTGAACGTTTGGGATTTAAGGACCGGGACTGCTGTTTCTCGCGTATCCCTCCGGAATCCTACAGCTGCCAGGAACAAACATCTGGAGCGTGTTGTTTTTCAGTATGGTTCTGTTTCTCGGAATCGACTCTCAGGTGAGTGAAAGGCCGCGAACCTCGTGGCAAAGTTCGAGAGGATAAATTCTTCTCTTTTAGTTCTGCACAATGGAAGGATTTTTTACGGCGGTGATTGACGAGTGGCCTCGTTTGTTGCGAGGGAGAAAATATGGCCGAGAGCTGTTCATTCTGGTCATATGCGCCATTTCCTATCTAATCGGTCTAACGACCGTAACAAACGTAAGCTGAACAGCGTTGATGCTCTCTTATCGACTGTCAACGTGCCTGCAGGGCGGCTTCTTCGTCTTCCAATTGTTCGATTTCTACGCGGCAAGCGGGTGGGCCCTGCTGTGGCTGCTCTTCTTCGAGTGCATCGCAATCTCCTGGTGTGTCGGTAAGTCTTCGCCGCCACGCCTTTTGGGCTAATCTGCACGACATGGCCTTTGGTTCAGGAATCAATAGATGGTACGAGCATATGAAGGGCATGATCGGATACTACCCGAGCGTTTGGTGGAAGTTCTGCTGGGTGTTCGCGACACCGTGTGTCTGCATGGTATGTTAATGAGTGCAGCATTCTTTTCGTGCGAGCTCGCTAAACAATTATCAAAAACTCGTCGCCCTCAGCGAAATATGCAATGGGCGACACGAATTTTGGACGTTATTCAACTGCTCCAGTTGGCAGTTTTTCGCCAAAAATAGCAATCAAACGGGCCGCGTAAAGTCTGCTGAGCACTTCATAGATCCGTTCACGCTACCACACTCATATGTCATTTTCAATGCAGGGAGTCTTGATCTTTGGTCTGGTGAAGTACAAACCGTTGCGCATCGACGCTTACGACTACGACTATCCGTTGGCCGGTCATCTCGTCGGCTGGTTCTTGTCGCTATCATCTATGCTGTGTATCCCCATCTACGCCATATACATATGGATCGTCACTCCTGGCTCATTCGACGAGGTTCGTTGCACAGCTATGCTTTTGATTTACATTTCCACTGGAATAAGGATACTTTCCAAGCCAAATCAATTTTGAAAATGTCCTCTTTGAATCGGAAGTGTCTTTATTGAAGCAAAACGGTATAAAACGTTATTCTATTTGGATTACCTCGGTACAATTTTTTGCTCAGTAGTAACGTAGTCATTTCCAACAACGGTGTTCTTTTGATGAAAAGCGTTGATAGTGAGAAACGTAGTAAGAACGAAGTTAACCGTAGTTTTCATCTCAGCTCGGAGTGCTACGGTATGCTTTTTGACCAAATTAACGTAATTCATTAGAACATAGTTGACATCGTGTGTTTAGCGCAGTTAAAACCTTGGACTTGATTGCAAATTTGCGTTCCGTTGTATGGCTGTAGGCCATTTAACTCCAGAAGCACCGCGCTATTCTAGTACTTTGAATAATGAGAACGCTGGTCAATTTCCGCTCAATAATAAATAAGATCTACTTCTACCATGGTGCTACTTATGAAAGTCGAATGCATTGCAGAAAGTGGTTCTACTGTTCCGACCTCCAATTGAGATAGAGAATACTCGTATCGGCGGCACACACGATGACGCCGAAACCCACCACTTAAATATTAAGCGCCCCAGCCAGAGTTCTGGCGCAGAGAACAAGATCGATTCGGTCAACGTTTGAGAATTACGCACTTTATTCCACTTTGTTCAATTTTGTGTACTTTTGTTACTTGGCATTTGAAGACAGTCTAGTCATTTGCATTTGTTAGCTCGCCAATCAATACCTAGTTATCCCTCTAGTTCTGCTTATCTCACATAGACTTCAAACATAATCTCAGTCATGTTTCCCAAAGAGATTACGTTTAAAATGTACTCGGTGTAATGGGCCTCTTTGCAAATGTACTCTATGTGGATTTGCGTTGTGTTTGAAATACGATGCAGTTATTCATCGTGGAGTCAGTGGATCGGCAATAAGTGTCATTGAATGATGCGATACCGTATGCTGACTAACCGATTGAAATATATTTGACCAGTGCGCATTTTATTTGATGTCGTCTTCCGGTACTGGTTTAGAATGTGAGCTGTTGTCGTCGGCTAGACAGTGTTGCCTCCTGACTGGAGATGGTCTTGTCGTGCCGTGCGTCGATTCCTGCAAATGTCGTGGTTGATGGCAATGAAAACAAGTTGAGAGATTGGCGGCGTGTATGACAGAGGAGGAGGGTGGGGTGGAAGGGACGCGAGTGTTTACCAATGCGGGGCCCCGACTAGCACTTGAGCGCATGGCATTTAGTTTTTCAGCACTCACAATCAGAACGAGGTCCGATGAGCACATTGCTGCGAAGAAGGCGATTTGCAATCGTGAGAATGGGGGTCCGTGCTCGGATATTCGGGTCATGCCTGGACGGGCCGTCGGAGTCATCCCGTCGACCGCGAACGAGACAGCCGATCGGCGCCCGCTGCCCTCAGTCATCCGTTTCTTCTCTCTGTCGTCATGTACGCGAGCGTGTTGGCTCTCGCTGCCTTGTTCAGCAGCAAATTCAACGATTATCCCATTCATCACTTTCCCAAAGTCCACCATGGCGTCGATAGCGTCATCTTTCCCGAGCTATCTGTTCCGTTCGACTTCATTATCGGTCCGTGATTGTCTCTTTATTAATTGAGTATAATTGAATATTCATGATTGAGAACACATCCTTTCTCTCGCATATCATAAATGAATACATTTAATTAACGGCAATGTTGTGCTATTTCTTAGTTGGCAGCGGATATGCGGGTAGTTTCCTCGCACGTCGACTGACGGATGGAGGGTGCAAGAAGGTGCGCGTCCTCGTGCTCGAGGCGGGCGACATGCCCACCTTCGACACGGCGCTGCCTTTCACGCAGATATACGACCGGCGTAAAAACGAATGGGGCTACTACACAGTGCCGCAGAGGAAAGCGGCCAAGGCGATGAAAGATCGAGTAAGTAGGACTACGAAGAAGGTCGTCGATTAGTTGAAGTTTTTAGCAAGTGCGCTTATCGATGGCGAAAGCGCTGGGGGGAGACAGCGTCACGGACCAAGGTGTCTTCATGCCGCCGAACCTGGACGATTTCCACCGCTGGTCATATGTGAATAATCTGACGGGATGGGGCTTCGTGGACATGAAGCCTTACATGTTCGACATGAACAAGATGAAGGACGATTCGGAGGAGATGGGCTCGAAGCTGATGAACATGGACGCGGACAAGATCATCCGGTTGCTTCGCGATCCGGTCGACGCGCACGACGTCTTCGACCCTTTAAGAGCCTCCTGGCTCAAGGCCGGTGGAGATCTCAACTTTAGCGTAGTCCACGCCGACGATCCCAAAATGTTCCATGATGGAGGATTTTTCGTGCCCAAAAGTGAGTGCAAAGTTCTTTTTCGTGTAACTACAGTTTTGCGGATTTGCAAGCGCGTTGCCCAATCATCTCCTGGTTATTGCACGTTTTCTTCCAATTCATTGCGCCAGCAATTTCTCAGTTGCATTCGTTTTGTGAACTTGATCCCAGATAAACAACGAAACAGCAAGCTGGAGTCTCTTTCATAAAACTATGGCAAATGCAGCATTGCCAGCACGATGATTGGTCGGTTTATGACTCTGTCCGGTTTTCTGACCAATCATCGCGCTTGCAATTCTGCGATCACAAAATGCCGCAATTGCAGTGGTTATGAATCGGCCTCTGATGATGCTTTCAGCTATGTCTCATACTGGGATGAAAATGAATGCTGCGAGCGAGTTTCTGCGCGACGCCGCCGTCAATCTGTTTGTCATCACCAACGTCGAAGTCGACTCGTTGCTGTACACGCCGGACGGAGCGCGTGTGGTGGGAATCGAAATGCGTGACACTCTGACCAACTCCACCTACCACGCGAATGTGGTCAAGGAGGTGCTGCTGGCAGACGGTCCCATCCGCAACGCCCAACTGCTCATGCAGTCGGGTATCGGCCCCGCCGAACATCTCCGCACGCTTGGGGTAGCGCCGTTGTGACCTGCATTCGCGGTCGTCGATGAAAGTGATGCCTTTGTTCAGATTCCCATCTTGCAAGACTTGCCCGTCGGTGTGCGCTTGAATGACCGGGTCAGCGCTCATCTGTACATTCGGGTGCGGCCAGAGTTTATCGACCGACTACGCGGTCAGGCAAACGATTTGGCCGGCTTTCACAAGTTCCTGACGAAAGGCAGCGGTAGATTTTGGCATGCCATTTGACGACTTAAGCAATGAATTGCGTTCTGTTCTATTCTGCAGGGATGTTGGCGAATACGAGTGTCGCCGGAGTGTCACTAGTGCGTACGGGGTACTTACAGACACCAGACCTGCTGCTCGAAATGCGTCCCGTGGGCATTGTTAACGACAGAGACTTTGCCGGAAATATCAACTATCGAGATGTCAAAAAAAACACTCCTTCACCGCGCCCCTTATGACATCAGAAACACTTTTAGGCCCTGGACGATACTGGAAAAGAAGCGTCGAACGGCAGTCTTCAGGTGACGGTTACAGTACTGCGCCCATTTTCACAGGGGACAATGTGGTTGTGGCGGAAGCGACGCGAGGAGGTGAAGTTTACGCCGCGCATCAACCCGAGCTACCTGACCGATGAACGCGATCTCGTCTCCCTCGTGCAAGGTGCGCTTACAAATTACTTAATAACTTAGGCTTACGTTGAAGTACTACGGTTTAAATGGTTTCTTAACTATGCATCATAAAAGACTGACTAAACGTCGACTTACCAGTCCATTATACAAGCATTTTAGGCGCACGCCACGTGGAAGCGCTGCTTATGTCGCCGTACATGGCGGCCTTGGGGGCGCGTCTCATCTATCCGCGGTACAAAGAGTGTGGAGCGGCACTGTTGCCGGCATCGCAAGAATATTGGCGCTGCATCATGCGCTACCTAGCCGGCAGCGGTAACCATTTGACGTCGACAACGCCGCTGGGAACAGTAGTGGATTCCAGATTACGGTAGGTGGTGGTAGACATGAAAGAAATTAGATCAAGAAAGCGCACTTGCAGTGTGATCGGGATGGAAGGCCTGCGCGTCGTCGATCAGTCGGTGCTACCGGAGGCCGCGACCGGCGGCGTGTCGACGACGACGCTCGTCGTCGCCAGTCGAGCGTTCCGCCTCATCAAAGAAGACCACCGACTTCGCTGCTGATCAAACAGCAACTTGTAAACGACTGCAAACGCACGATGGTTTGATCGATTACTGACTTGTGTTTCTTATTTCTGCTTTTGTCAAAATTTCTTCGTTAGTAACAACTCGCCAAGGGGAACGCGGTGTAACACGCATCAATACCGCCCAAAAACCGCGCATTTGAGGTGGTAGAACCAAGATCTTACATTTAGAACTGATGGTAAGAGTGTCGAATAAAATCATTATCGAAGCGAGAGAATGAACTGCATAACAATTTTATGTTAATAATTGCAATTTTTCAAATTAAAAAGATCTAAAAACTGTCGTTTACAATCGATGGCTTCTCACTTTGCGGTAACGCTAGTTGCGTTGCAAGACCATATCATGATTTTCTTGTTACTAACGAAGAAACTTTGACTATACTTACACATTCATACGTTGTTCTTTGTGATAAATGTGTCTCTGGTGAATGGGTACTTTACTAAAGTCGTAAAACACGTCAACCAGTGCAATAAAAAACGTTAAAACCTGCAAAAGTACAAAAAAACAGTCGACAGTCGATGACACTCGAAGAGTAAAGGCAATAGAAATCTTTGCGTCTTTGTCATGGCGAGTAAACATACTATTGCATAGAAGAGCAGTGATAAAACAATCGAAGAAATCACAGCCATCGATTTCAACGGAGCAGTCAGTGGAGCATTCAATTAAGAGCGATTTAAAATACCCTACTTTCTCAAATAAACTCGGCGGGGCTATTTTTTACAGCGGCTATTGGGTGTGGAATNTGCACATAAACTCGATGACGACTCACGGGAATGAACAACCGCTGGCAAGCGCACGGCTTGAATAGCGCGCGCCACAATCCGTCCGTCCCCTCTGGGAACTGAATGTCATAAAGAGAAAAAGTAAAGCTGGTCCAGTTTATGGCGGTCGTCCATTCGAGGAGCTGAAATCAGCACTTAATGAATGCGCAAGGAGGAGAACAAAGGATCAAAAGGTAACGAACAGTTGCATTGAGCAGTTGGAAAGATTGCTCGTCGGCGAACACGTGAGCGTGGAAGGGCCGAATCGTTAACATGACGCCCGACTTGAGCATAGTGAGCGTTTCTTCAGCGCGTTGGCCGCACACGACGACGGCTAGGTGGACGATTTCGTACCGACTTCGGTCCTCCCCCGACCAGAATTGCGTCGGACGGGGACAGCTGATGGACAAGACGATTGAGATAATGCTCAGTCCCACCGCCGCGACCGCGATCCGCATGGCGTCGCGTCTTCGCCACCGGGATAGTAGTCGCTGAAGACTGAGCTGCATGGCGCTGTCTCTTTTACTTTCTCAGATAAGCGCCTTCACAGAACAATCGATACGTTCTTTTGTCTTCTTCGCCTTGTCGACTCATTGGTGCATACGCAATCGGCGATCCCAACGAACGTCATTCCATCGCTACCACTCAAATTATCGCCGTTACTTCATTTTCTCATGTGAAACAGCGTGAACACGACAAACTAATGCAGTGCTGCTTTTTTTACAATTAGCCTTTGTTCCGTACAAAAATCACAGAGTCAAACTTAGCAGAAATCGCCATGCATCGATTCGCACGTCATTTTTTAACAGCAGTGTACCGTATATCGCAAGGTTTGAAAAGTGAACGTGAAAAAGTAATCGCCTTGAGACTTCGCACTTGGTTACTCCAGTCTATTTCTTCGTCGGCAACGTCAACGGTGGCAAACAGGTGTTTCTCTTCAGCAGGCCGTTGGGATCTCGAAGAATTCTGTTACGAGCGACATCGGCGCTGCTCGCTCGAATCGTCGGACGAGCGCCTGTATCGCTGACACTTCGTCGTCGCATGGCCAGAGCGGGGAACCATTGTTCGGATTCGGGGGTGGATGGTGCAATAGGTTGTTCACAGGCGGTTGTGCGATTGGAGAGAAGTTTCATTTTATTCTTGAAGAATTCGGTACGGCTGACGGCGCTAACGATACGGGGTCGAGGACTGGGAGGCGGACTTCTCCACCTGCGCCAAAGCTTCCGCAACGTCAATGGGCTGTCTCTGCCCAAGCTGCTCGAGAGGTGCGGCCCGCCCGTTTCCATCAGCCCTCCGTCACTCTCCTGCTCGTCTGGGCAATGGTAAACTGACTCGAAGCTGACATTACGCTTGAGCGCCTTGGAGTTGGAGCCCAGCTTTTTGTTCACAAGAATCGAATGAATAGTCTTCTCTTTCGCAATCAATTGGGCCGTCTCCTCGTGACCGGCACGAACGGCTGAGTCGAGGATGGTTTCGTCCATGTTGTTTCGAATGTTGAAAATGTCGTGATGAACGAGGTACTTGAGGCCGGGTTCGTTCAAGCGACGCGTCAACTGACCTCTGAGAACTTTCAGATAGGCCTGTAGAACAGCGGTATGACCTAATTTGGCGGCGTAGTGCAGCGCGATGTTGCCGTCGTCGTCGCAAAGAAAATGGTCGACGCCGTCCTGAACACAGATAAACAGTTCAATACTGGAGAATGTCGCTCGACTTACTGATTGAATCAGATGCTTGGCGCTTTTATCGAAGCCGCGCTCGAGGCATATCATTAGCGGAGTGCGATCGCGATCGTCCCGAGCGTTTACATCAACGTTCTCATGAGCAAACATTTCCACGTAACGAGCCTGCGCGAATAAATAGAGATGATCGCTAATTGCAGGCAGAATTTAAAGATCACCTGCAGTCGGGCATCCTTAATGCGTTCGACAGCCGCCATCAGCAACGGCTGGCCAGTGTCTGCCATTTTTAGTCGCAGTAACGCCCCCAGAATCTTTTCATCACTTTTCGTCCAATCTCCCATGCCCGACGTCAAGAGGTACTTTTGCATGCACTGGTAGTGCGCGGCTTCCAACCGCAGCATCAGCTCTTCATCGCCAGACACCCTTTCATTAGTACTCATGTCGCCGATCGAACTGACAGTCAAGCTCGGTGGCTTTCGAACAACTGTTTTGCGTTTCAAATCGTCGCCGCGACCCGTGAGATATTAATTCGCGTAATAACAATTTCCGGAAATCTTTTCCCACGCTCATTCTCATCTCTGCCGTCCAATGATTTAAATTGCTGTCGTCCTTTATATTAGCCACGGTTCACAAGCAAAACAAATAGATTGAACCATATTGAAATTAAATGCATGATCATCGAATAGATTGGCACTGCCGGGTACTCGTATTTTTCACAAGCCGTATTGACACTCGTCAGTTTCGGACCCATTGTTCGACAATTCACAATGCAATCTCACAAACTTTAAGGTGCCCGGTTAGTCTTGAGCATGAATCATAGTGAAAGAATTTGCACAGTTCTAGGGAAATGCAATGCAGAGCGTAGTGCATCCGTAGCGATACTTGCGATGGGTTGGTTCACTCTGAGAAGTAAACATGAATGAAATAGAGGGTACGTATTACAACTCTCCTCAGCCGAGGTATTATCTTTCGTTCCAAATCTGCGAGGATTGTCACAGTGTGAAAGTGTGTACGCGACGGAGCGGGGATCTTTTCTAGTAAGATCTGGATAAAAGAAGTATGTCTGCACACCTTCAGAACCCCTGGCTTTTACCCCTAAAGCCGATCGGCGCCGACCTCTTATCACTTGGAACATGTTCGTGCAAGCGCATGCGTTCGAATTTGGCGCCATCTTGTCAGGGAATAGCAAACGTTTGAAATGTCTCTGCCACGCCGTGTTAT
>NIUQ01001808.1:0-26760 GCA_002796945.1 Plectus sambesii
GGCTTTCGCGTTACATACTCGAGCGCATTTCAGAAGAATTCGGCGTATCAGTCTCCCTTGATCCTAAGGTGAGTTTTATCTACGATTCGCTGAGGCTGAGATGCCTATGGTGAAGACAGGAGGGCTTTAAAATGCATATTGTAGATTTGGGTTATTTATTGCTATATGTATTCATGTCTCTTTATGCCATAGTCGATAATATTTAAATATGACTATGGTCAACGGTTTTTGATCACATTATGATGTTATTTTCATACTCAATATGACTCGTGCGAAACTGACCAGAGTACATAGGGATGAATTTAACTCTCCTCTACTCAAGGCTTTCCTACATTTCTATTTTATCCCTGTCTATTGCAGCCAGTTGCTGGCGACTGGAACGGAACGGGCAATCACTGCAACTTTTCGACGAAGGACATGCGCGAAGACGGCGGAATTAAGTGAGCATTATCTTGTTTTGTATAATCAATGGCGTTTCTTCATCCTTCAAGCACAAATATCACTTCTCGCTGCGCCGAAAGAGGGTCATTTTGAACTTCAGACCAACTACAGCGGGGGGAGAAGAAGAGATGCTCTGACTATCAATTTTCACATTTCAGTCTAATGAGCGATTAAAATATCCCATTCTTCCTTCGTGAATGCAAAACCCCTTTTTACAACAAGAGAGATTGGACCGGTTCCATATGCAACCGGCCCATTGTCTGCCACCGAATCCCTGAGGATCGCAATAGAGCCCCTACCCCTATTCACTAGCTTGGATGAGCTCGGATAGTGATGAGTTAACCGCTATAGGCACATTTACGCGGCGATCGAAAAGTTGAGCAAGCGCCACAAACAGCACATTGCCGATTACGACCCGAGCGGCGGCATCGACAATCGCCGCCGACTGACAGGCAAGCACGAAACAGCGAGCGCCGATGTCTTCTCCAGCGGCGAAGGATCGCGTACCGCCTCCATTCGCATTCCTCGTCCCGTCGTCAATAATAAAAAAGTTCGTTCATCTTCGATAAACTTAAATCCTTCAGTGCCAATCTCAATATAAAGGCGCGCCCTGGCTAAAGTTAATTTTGTCCTGCTACTATGAAACGTAATAGGCCGATGCTGCTGAATTGCGACCGCCGACCCTTTCAACTAAATATCGCTGTATTGCAAAAAGCAAAAACACTCCTGCCTTTTCATGCATTCTGCATTAATTAGCAAATACTTTCGAACGTTGCGTAGCAGAGGTGTCACGACTGACATAATTCAGGCATACACAGGGTTGTGCCTAGAGACCTAAAAATTCCGACGTATGTTACTTCAATTGATTATGGATGTAATTTAGGGATGGCTGGAAGACCGTCGACCTGCTGCCAACTGCGATCCCTACGCTGTTGTCAATCGAATTCTGCGCACCGTCTGTATGAACGAGTAGAAGAGGCCACAAAAAATATCATGATCACATGACGTTCATTTCATCTATCCTTCATCGACAGGGTTGCATTTGTTTGCTATTCAGTTTTTTGTGAGTTTGCATTGTTTGATTGTTTCCCGTTTTACCTATACATTATCGATTATGCCTTCTTCTACAAAACGAGTCATTTGACGATAGAGACGGTCGATGAAAGTTTTGTCAATAAAGTATACGAATGATTCATTGGCACTAGAAACAAGAATGCAAAACAAGCTTAGGGATTTGCTCCTACGCTTCCGTTTATTTTCTGAACGCTGACAACAATCCCAAAGCCGGATGATGGAGAGAATAAAGCAGGTGGCAAAAATATTCTCACGCGCAGTATGAAGGATGATAATAGATGCGAGTTTGGTTCGATGCGAGCAGCTCGCAAACAAATAAGAGGCGCGGAATTGAGCACTAGTTTCAGCGAGTTTAATTAAAACTGCATATAATCACGTTAATACAAATATCCTGCATTCATCCGTTCTGGCCACATTCTCTCCGTAGTGCGCAGGCTGTCAACTGCACCCAGCCGTTCCGGAATGTGGATATTAGTCGCGAGCATATTCTCCGACGCCGTTGCTGTCATTGCTATTCCACTTTATTTTCTTTTTATGGTAGTGTGCGTAAAATTTCGCCATCAGGATCCATTTCACAGCAGCTTCTTTGCGTTGACTTTCTCGCAAGGAATCGCCGATCTCATCATGATTGGCGTCATGTATGCTATTCTGAAACCGCCACTCTATTATGGAATATTCATTCAAGTAAGCACTACTCTTGTAAGCCAGGCTAATGAAAGTAACAGGAATACGCATATAGACCCACGACTTTAACTACCATTACTGATCAAACATACGAGTGCCAGACAGCGAAAAGTCACAATCCTTTGCCGGCTAAACCAATATTCAAACGTAAAAGTAACCTGTTATCGTCAAGAATTCAAAAACGATACTGTTGAACCATACATTGCTGAGGCTACTAGCGCGTAATTCACATTTTCGTAATAATTTCATTCTTATGAAATTGCTGTTGAAGTAAATGTATTTAAAAGCTCTCTCTCTCCTCTTGTCCAGGCACCACTGATCTCATCGGTAAACTCATATACACCGAATGAAATACTTGAATCTTATCGCCAACTCCAGGTTAATTTAATGGGGATCTGGTAGCCAACAAGGGTTGGATAGTTAATACTAAGATTTTCGATTAGCCAAACTTCTCTGTATCAAGAAATTCTAAGAGGAGCGGTTTTACATGTAGTAAATTGATTGGGTGACCATCAATATCACGATATAGTGTTCTCTTGTGAGCAGATAGGTGGGCAGTGCCATAATGCTACATCCATTCAGCAGTATCAAACTCTGTGCCATTGGGCCGGCTTCACATCACGTACTTTAGCTAAAGTACGCGAAGTGAAACCCACCCATTATCATACCTCGGCTCATTAACTACAGAAGTAATCCTGCTTTCAGTTTTACCTATCATATCCTCTCCTGTTTGGTCGTCTGCAAGCTTTCTTTGCAATGGCGTTGGGATGCTCCCAGCAGATATCGTTTCTTGCAATTGCCTTTAATCGTTTCACAGCCGTGTGCGTGCCCGTCCGACACAACACGGTTCGTTCGTTATACAGTAGCAGTTAGGATTGTAACATGAAAGGATTGCACTCTATAATTCTTTTATATAATGTAAAGAATTGTGGATAATTTTGCATGTAGAACGCATCATATCGATCCTAAAGAATCAAAAAGACACAGGCGATTCGCGAATATTCGTCCAAATTTTGAATAGCTGGATTCCAAAGAATCTTCCTTCTTATCGGTTTAGCTTCGCGCCATCTTTTTTAAAATCAGTGGAGCCTGTGCTAGTAAGCAAAAGGTCGATTCATCAGAAGTGGGTGCCGTTGTCGGATTCAACAATCCGAAATTTCCACAATATGAAAATACTTGAACTGTCCACGTACAAGTTTCGTTTGTAATTTCATGTATTAAAATGTTTATGAAAATTTGTGTCATTACAAATGCAGATTTGGAAGCGACAGACAACAACACTTGTTATCATAGTTCAGTGGCTACTACCACTGCTAATTTATTTCCCGATTTTAACTTCCGACGTGCGCTATATTTCACAGAGCAACAGTTCTTGCCTCGGCAGCAACTGTCTTTGGATTTTCTGGGCAAACAACCACATGGCGGTACGTTGAATTGTTATCCAACAGCTCGTGTCTCAATTAATGAAATAGGGATAATTTTAGAGCTTATACTACATGATAACTTTTGCTTACATTCTTGCGATAGTCATCGTGTGCAGTGTACTGTACGCACTGCAATTTCGTTGCATGTGGAAGCAGCGATCGATAAGTCGGACGCTATCAAATCACACGCGCGTGGAGTTGCGACTCGCGCTGATGGGAGCGACCATCTTCGCAATTAGTTCTTCATATCTTTTCTTCTTAATCACTTCAATCGTAGCACCGTCGATAGCGCAGAGTGCGCTAGATTTACTTTGGCTTTATTTCTTTATCACCGTTATCATGTCGTCCGTCAATCCATTCATTCTCATCGGCATGTCGGCGAAAGTGCGACTCAAATGCGTCGAAATGTTCTGTCGTCAGAGCAACTTTGATCACCAAGGGTTGGAAATATCAACGAGAAACAGAAGAAGCACTACTTTAAAGTGAACAGAGCAAAGTAATTCGGAATACTCGTATCTATAACGAGAAACATTGCGATGAAATTCTGAATTCATTCTACGTTTTAAGGCAACGTGCACAATGCTTTCTACAAATTCGTTGCAGGCAGCCCGCACAAAGATATGAAGAAGGCCTTATTTAATTTTTGTTCATCATCTACTTACTGTTGCTGAATATACCTTGTGATGTTACGTCTAGGGTTCTTGTTTGGATGAAATAATTTTTCTGAAATACATTTGTCAGGATAAAGTTTCACATAGCAAGTAAGTGCCATTAGGGATAAAATATGCAAACCAAAACCCACTGTATGTCTGAAACAAGATAAAAAGCAAGATAATATATAAAGTAGCAGCAAAGAGTATTTTTTATTGAGTTCAAGTCGCATGACGAATGATGGATACTTGAGTGGAGATGCGAAACGACGATCTCTTCGTATCACTGCATTAGGTGATACTACGAAAATATTGTGATGGACAGCAGAAATCGCTTGTAACGATAGTCGCTTACACCGGTCGAAATTCACTGGTCCCCCCATTTACGATATAGGATTTCTACTGTAGCGAGACCGACGATCATGGTCGCTACATCCACTCACATATAGCGTCAGCATTTTTAGCGTAGGCTTAGGATAAACTTCTCGATGACGAGGATAGTTACGACAGACGACAACAGTTGTCGATGTCACGACGATATTTATCAGCGGTCAGGCAATAAAACACTCTCGGCTTTCTTATGTACCATATTCTCTTCCTTTTATGAATTATTTATTTGCTTTAGTTGCGTATTCTCATATTATTTAACAGTGTCTAATTTTCCATGCTGTTGGCTGAGAAAAATACGGTAAAAAGAAAATTGGCATTCTCACGAGTGATGCTTCGTAATCAGCGAGAGCGAACTTAACTCATTGTGTCCGTGTGATTCCTTAAAGCGGGATGGTTGGTTCATGAATCGTGTGAATGTGGCCTAATGAAAGCATTTGCGCTGAATAGAGAGTTCACTTTAATTTAACTTAAACCACGTGCAATACAAGGCGCTGCATGCCAATATTTGTATTGTCTCGTAGGTTTTGATTATAGGCAGTACTGTGCGCTATTCACCCACGTTCAGTTGTACTATTTTGAAATTGCTATGCAGCTGCGATAATCGCCGAAATCCTTCTATACCTTCTTTATTAATCCCTTTCACTGTCAAATAATGTTCCCACGCCTTACCCGCATCTGTTCATTGGCATTATTTCTCAGAGAATAGTGAAATGTTCTCGCTACCATTTCGGAGATTCTCTTTTATCTACGTTCATTATGCCGCCAAAAACGAGTTTCGCTTTCTGATCATACAATACGAAAAGGTTGTTAATAAGAATATTCGTTTACAATAAGAACAACAAGTAAGTCACGTACAGACGTACAGACATAAGGTATATACGCAAATATGCACCAACAGTGAAAACCCTATGCAAAAAGTGTACCATAAAGAGATCAAGAATGCAAGTCTTTAATCAGCATCGAAAACAGAAAAGCTTCTAAATCAACTTGGTTTTGGCGCCAAAACGAATTGATTAATGAATATTTATCTAATGCTCTTCGTAGAATATCAACGGGTGTGAACGCCTCCGATGAAGCACCAGATCCGACTTTGACGTAAAGCTTCTGTCGCACTTGCCGCACGGCAACAAACCAAGCGCAGACGTGTTAGGAGTGGAGACGTTGTCGCCATTGCACGCTACGAAATACTTATCCACCCAAACCTGCAAATCTTTCCAAAATTACCGATGCAAGCATAATATAGGTATAAACGAACTTTACTGTACTCTAAACTCTCCGTTTGTGAACCACCGGTATCAACCGGCCTCCCTTCCTACCCTGCACATACCTGCAACTCGGCTCTGTCGAGCAGCCGACCTTGGAGGTGTTCCCTGCCGAGTTGATGGCGCTTGCGCAAGTGTAGCTCGCCATTGGCGCGCTGACGGAATTTCACATCGCATTTGGGACAGGAGAAGCCGGGGGGCACATGGTTGTTCAGCATGTGCACGCCGCGCTTCGGTTCGGCGACCACTCTCGAGCACTTGACGCATTCAAAGTCCTCCTCTGCGCCCGCCACCCTTACCGCGTCCTTCCACTCCTCTTGCGTCACTGTTGCCATCGTCGGCCGCGGTAGACGTTCCATCTTTGCGTTAGCTTTCGCCTTCTTAGGACGTCCCACCGGCCGCTTCGGCATCACCGTCTTCAGCGCCAATTCCTCCTTCTTCGTCGGCTCGCTTTGACTATTTGAGTCAATCATCTCGTCGCTGGGCAACAATTCGTTTGATTCAACTGGGGACGTTGATGCGGATGGCTCTTGAGAAGCGGCAGTCGACTTTTTTGGAGAGCAGTCGAGTGGGTCGAGAGGCGGCGCTTGGCGCTGTGCAGGCGATTGTTCTCTCTGGATATTGCTTAGCGACTGACCATGCAGCTCGGCAGGAGTCGTTTCTGGTGAACTCTAAAACACAAATATTATGCAAATGATGGGTAGCTGAGAAAAAACGACCTTTTTGAAAGTTATACTTCGCAAACACTCAGACAATCAAATGCAATATTAGCTACATATAGACACTTTTGTTGGTAAAAATTGCAAAGCAACTTATTAGCATTAAAGCAATTGTCGCTTAGCTGGTTAACCTGGGAAATCTATTAACCCTCTAGTCATCAATTGGGCAGAGCTTCTCACAACTGGCCAGTGTCTAAGACCGGATATATACATTCAACATAACATTCATTATTCGATGCTAAACATCATATCAGATTATTAAGTTTTGTGATGAAAGAAAAGCACAAGATCATCGCACACTACTTGCCACAAAATAAAAGTATCTTATGACCTAATTAGGCAACATTACGTTTGACATTTTGAACAGTACTTTATTTCTGAAGTATAAATAAGGCCTAACAGATAAAGGGTCTTTCACAGCGCACAGACCGTTTCCATGGTCATTTCCAATGCGCCGCCATCGAGGATGGGCACGGGAGCGGGACCAAAGCACTCCTCAATGAGTGCGTTGAGATCGGGCATCTTCTTCGTGAGCAAGTTGGTTTTCATCGCGGCTTCATCGAAGCCGTGCACACGACGAAGATGAGCCTGGACGTTGCTGCGCGTTTGGAACAGCCTGCCGCACGACGCGCACTTGAACGACGGCGGAATGTGGTGGTTGATGATGTGGAAGCGCTTCTGTCCCCTCACCACTATCCGGTGGCATTTCCGGCACTAAAAATAAGCACACTTATCAGTATTTTACGTCACGCATTGAGGGGAAATGGCGTTCAAATGAGAATTAAGGGCATCTGATACAGAATGATGTGAAATGTTGAGATTATCTATTAATAAGTGCATTATTGTCATAATGGTCCAAGCTGACTTGAAATAAGAGATACTATCGTATATTCATGGCAGCGTCTGATTCAAGCAGTGATTTCAGTTTCCGAATAGTATGCAGAAAATGTATAACGTTGCTACACGTTATGTTATTCCTAATGAGAACAAAAGATCAAACAGGGACGTCATTTTACCTCGATCTTCAATTTCTTCCGTCGCTTCAGCGCCTGAGGCGGCCGCTGGTCAGTGAGCGTCCCTGAAGTCGCGAACGTCGTCGATATCGATGCCATATTCTGACCACGAGCCCCTAATTTTAACGAATTCACAGTTGAACAATCTATAAGTAGAATAAACAGAGTATAAAAGTAATACTGTTTAGCAGCGACAAAGGTACAGTAACAATCGCTTACAGCGGTCAAGTGTGTTCGGTACCGACTTTTCGGCCTATGTTTTGTACAGAGCAAGTCATTTATAACGCTAATCGATAATACCGGTCAAAATCGGCGGGTTTCCCACATACCAGGATAAATGACCTCCACTATAACGGATTTTTTCGAGAAACCGCCCCCTGTAATCTTTTTTGATGAGTGATAAAAAATTTCTGAGAAGCAGTTTAAGGTGAAGCAAACTTTCTTTGAAAATAGTCGTGCTAAGCTTCAGTGCATGATATTGTTTGCGCTGAAAAAGTCGTTAGAAGCTACAGTCTCATGAAAATTGTATACAGGGGGAGCGGGTTCTCGGAAAAACCCAGTAGCATAAAAACATACCAGCGACATTCCCGTCCTCGCCGGGGCTGGTAGCGCGCTGGCGAGTACCGATGCCGAAACACTGTAGCTTAAGGGCTCTGATTTCTTCGGCGAATTCGTTCTCGCGCGTGGCGAACGCCGCCGGCTGCTTGTGGACCTTGCGGCAGTGCGCGGAGACTGTTTGCCTCTGCGTGAAGCTGCTGTGGCCACAGACTGTACAAGAGAAGAGATTCGGGACATTCAGGTGCACAAACACGTGGCTGTATGGATTCGTCGTCACTCCCTTGCACAGCTTACACTCCCGCCCTCTTGCGATGTTCCTCACATCGTCTACGCTCATCCCTCCACTGTTCATCTTGTTAACGCTTCGTGTCGCGTAGCACCGCAGACGCCAGTATCTAAACATTATCATAAATGCTGTAATGGGGTTGGAATAACCCCGTTCCCCTTCTTTCGAAATTAAACCCCCCCGGTTAACGATCTAGTTATTGTGTTGAAACGATGAAGCTTACGGATCAGTTATTTTTCGTCAACTTAACAACTGCAGAATGTAACTCAAAATACTGATTAATCATAAGAAGAAGCAAATGTTTAAACGTAGTCATTAAGGAAGTGTCTAACAGGAAAATTTTTCGATCAGTAACAGGGAACCTAATCAGGCGCCATATATGGCAAAGATAAGCTCACTTTCGGCGCTCGAACACCGTTTTACACCAAGAATGATAGTCGTTTCTATTGACGTAAATAAATTGCAAATGAATAAATTGATAGAAAGAAGCGCCATCGACTTTCGCAATACTTTACCAAATTCAATTTAAGAATCCTTAAGAGCGATCGTCAAATTTCGACTAATGACAAGAACGAACGTTTTTGAGAAAAAGTGCCGTACTTGATCTCGGCGGAGAAAGCGTCGACTTGCGAGACGGCGGCCAAGTCGGTCTCCTCGTGAGTGTCTTTGAGGTGTTCGTCAACGACTTCTTCGACATAAGCAGAGTAGTCGCAATACGGACATCGAAAGAGCGGAAGGCGAACGTGCGTATTGTAGAGATGTCGCTGTCCGTCGAAGATCTCAGTCTTGCATTCGTGGCAGAAGATCGAATGCATGACCGTCCGCTCGCCCGCTACACTCGGAAATAGTTCTGCGTTTAGCGATCATTCACTTTACTATCGACTGCTCTTCTCATTTATATTTAATTTATTTACATTTTCACTCTTATAAGGACACTTTCCCACTTTTAAAAGGACCTTTTCATATTGATTGGACTTGGAAAGTCGTTACTGAACAATAATGGTATATGCAAAAAGCACACACACAATAACGCCATATTTTGTTAGAAGCTGTCTACAAAAGAACAAATTGTGTCAGTGGATGAGTGCTTATAAAAATCTAACCTCTGAATTCAATGAGCGCCAATTTTTCATTTCATCAAATAACAACAGCTGTTTGTTCAACTATGTGCAAAACTGATCAAGAAATGTTATTCAATATACACATGCTATACATATTCAACCTTACAATAAAATCATCGCATAGACATCGCACAAAGGAGGATCTTACCATTCAGGGCATATTGGTGTTCCAATGATGAGCGGAAGCGTAATTCTGGATCGAATGATTTAGTTGACAACCGCGTTGGATCATTCGATAAACCGTCCTCGAAAAACGCCGCTTCACTACCAAAGCTGGTCGAGTTGTCATCGACCTTAGAGGATGAGGTTGTTGCAGCGCCTTCGAATACGATCAAAGGCTTTTTTCCGCCGGCGATCGATTGTCTGACCAGAGAGTTGTGCAAATTTGGCAAATTGCACTGTTCGATCTCAACTTCTTGCACGCGCACATTTGGCATCGACTGCGTGCCTGATTCAGGAACAACCGACGGTGATTCGTACGATATCGGCGGCGGCGGCTCGTAAACGATCAATGGCCGAATATTGCTACTGCTCGCTGTCATAGTGTTAGACAAGATTCTAATTTCGTACGTCGGTTCCGCTTTTGTCTTGACTACGCTCGTTCCCAATATCACAGTCAGCGTTTTCATTCCTCCTATTCGAACCGCTACATTGCCACGCGGTTGCAGTAGACTAGCACCTATTATTGACAAAGTTTAAGAAGACATTTCACACGTGCAGGGCATAATTTCAATAACAAAAATGGCATGTGAAGCACTTGACCAAAAATGGGTACATTTATCCAGCACGCAATATTAGTGTCAACACGGCGATGTGTCATAATTTTGCGACTCTTTATGAATATCTTTCCAAAAAGAAATATTGCCTAGTTTCAACGCTTCTCTAAATATGCAAAAAACTGGATTAAATCTGAAAAGATAGACTAAAACACAGTCAAAGAGTTATCAGGGAAAGCAGAATTGCAACTCATTTCAATACGCGATTACTGATGAATAAAAACAACAATAAAACGGAGTAAAAATGGCTTTCGAAGAAGTTAACCAACCATTGCATTGCATGTTCTGCTCGAGAAGCGTTCCCTGAAGCAGGGTGGACATCCTCATCGCCGTGAATTACCTCCCCAACATGGGCCATTGACTGCTCTCGGGCATGAATTTAATTCGACTTTGCAAGTAATGATTTTTCAGAAGAAAATCTCCTGAAATCATGAAAGTATTTGAGCAAATATTTAAACGAAAATACCACTATTTCAAATTATCAATAATTATTTATGACCTTCGACTTGCATGCTAGTAGTAGAAATAATTCTAAGAGGGCAAACGTTTCAATACTTTTTTGTTTCAATTTCAGTTGCCTAGTTATTGAATTCAGCTGTCTCCGGGTTTAAATCCTGCGTCTCACCACGAAAACATTCGACTGTAATCATACTTTAAATGCCTCTATCAGAATTTTGCACATAAAAATTAAGCAATAATAACTTAATAGCCAAAATAAAGACTATTAAAATATTAATGATAATATATTTTTAAGTAATAATTTATTATTAATCAAAAGAATTTAAGATTTTGAAAGTAATTAATATTGCATTTAGGCCGCATGCATATTTACTTTAAATCAACAATCGATCAGTATCGGGCTAAAAAGTATTAGAAAATGAGCTAATCCATTTTAACGCACTGTAATCAAACTTAATCTCACAATTTTGATCATTTCGCTCATTTTGCCACAAAGAAACACATATGCTACTTTCATTAACTATTATTTTGTAGTCAGCCAGCGTCAAATATTTCGTTATCACAATGAAAAAATAATCACCTTTTTTTCAAGCAAGAAAGAAAAATACTCTGCGATGTGTTGTAGGACATGCGCTCACGCGAAAAATTCCCGATGCACCGTTTCCAGTTTACGGAGTAGGCGAAATAGTGAACGCGCGCCGAGACAGGAAAAATATTACGATGCTTGAGTGGCGAGACTTTTTTCGCGCCGAGACCTCACTCCGCACAATAATATTAGCATGACATTACGATCTGCAATGTTAATTGAATCGCATGAAAAAGCTAAAAGGTTCCCTTACGAAAATCATTGGCTAGTCCCTATTTAATTTCCTCAACTGTTTGCTAGAAAGGGAATCAAATGTTACCATTTCACGCGGATCGAAGTTAAATGCGAGAAAGGTACGGACATGATTGAAAAAAAGCTGGGAAGAACGAAATATCAATCAAGAACACTTCAATGGGTTCAACTGACAGCTCGTTCCTCCTTTCGATTGCTTCAGTGTTTTTCCAATTATTTTTATACATTTTTTGCAATTGTCTTAGATGCGTTGTTCTGTATAAAGAACTAGGCCAAAACAAAAATGAACAGCGAATGATATGATTCAAGCGTTTCAATGGATAAGGTAATGTGCCGCTCCATGGAGGGAGAGAGGCTGTGTTTAAAAACTAGAGGGTTAACAATGTACCAAGTTTAACTAGTTGCTAAAGTGCTTCCATTTTCTTAAAAGGTCCAACACAATCGAGACGAGCGAATGCATCCGCTGTAACATAAAAAACATTAATAATATGAAATTCAGTGAAGACAGTACTGTCGCATACAACTTCCACAGCAAATTTCAACCTGCGACTGAATTAATTCTTGTCGATAAAACTATTCTAAATACTAATGTGTAACATACTTTCTGTAATATTCTAATGTAAAACCACCATGCCATGGCTTTCAAGGAAAAACGTTAAAAGCATATGAAACGTTCAAATTAAGCAGAGCGACAATGTAGTTCATAGAACATACGAACGCTAAAAAGTAATAAAGGGAATTCAAAAAATCATCACAAAAAGGTAGTCATTTGGGGAGGAGGTCGAGATGAGGATGGCTTAGTCACACCGATATCATTGACGCTATTATTTCTTTTCACGCAACACTTACAGCATTTTTTCACGGGTGAAAACAATGACATTATTGCTTTTCGATAAGGACGCAAGGTAATCAAAATGACCAAACACGTATACGCATTAGAGAAACGACCATTAATCCCATTTAACCAACTTAAAACATGAAAAAACCAGCCACTATTTACAGTTTCAGCGGAGATTACGTTAAAACTGGATTGAATCTGCAATAAGTATTGTGGTAGTTTGTCAATCAATGGCAAAAAAATTTGTATAGCTACAGAAAAGAGCATATTGCGAGATTCATTGATTCTGCGCTGATCCATCATACTGTTCACATTTCGCGTGTGTTTCCAAATCATATAGAAAAGAGAGATGCTCAGGGTGATAGATAGGAGCCAAGGAATTACAAGAGGACCTTTTAAAATATAGAATTGCAAACTGTCAGGAATCGACAGCAGCTCAAACAAACGAAAATCTAGGGGCAGAAAAAGCAAATAGCACAAAGCACAGTAGACAAAGATGAGCCGAGGCTTCATAATCGAGGAATAGTGGTTGGGCAAGGCTAATGCAACCCACCGATTAAAAACGGTCGCGAATAGAGTTGTATTTTGAGCGTAATATCCAAGTTTAGATCCAAATGTATTTAAAATTTCATTGTATACTACTTGCCAAATTTGGCGATTAGGACTAGAATATAGCTGTGAAAATTGAATTGGACCCATAAAAACCATAAAAACTGCATAATGCAAAAGCCATCCAAATGAACAGAGAAAGTTGGCAACTATTTGATTCAAAATAAACCATCTATACTCACCCGTCACATGTTTTTTGCCATAGATCGTAATGGCCATGACAAAACTGCACAATAGCAAACAGAACGTATAGCATGCAAGGTAATCCCAGTTCTTTCTAAACCTGTCTTCCCAATTTTCTTCTTTGTAGAGTAGAGGGGAAGTGTAGTCTTGTTTAGCGGGACTGATATTGATGGCAACATTGCTGAGTTCAGTGAAATTCGCAACTGCCATCACTTCCAGGAAACTTAATGCTGATTTTCTTTAATCAATTTTAGCTAAAATATTAAGATACGGATTAAACGTATCCAATTATTTTAACCAAATAAATGATGGATCAGGTTGTCTTGAAAATAAGTCCAGTCATTATTTTCGAGAAGTATCCAATACGGTACGCGCTGATCACTATGAGACCTTAACTAAGCACTTCTCGTCGGCTGCTTAAACTTGATCGGATATGCTATGTTTATTTATATTTACATCGTCATATTAAAAATCATGGACCTTCAAAAGTGCATTCTTTCCATTTTTACTAAAGATTAACCGTCAGCGAAAACAGCAGCTGCGACTGGGCGACTGCTTAACGTTATTCCTGATCGCGTATCTTGAAATAGGAAATCAAGTCTACGGCTTAACACCGAGAACGCTTTCAAAATGAGCAGCGGTAGATTTATTTCTGAAAAACCTAAAATAGTACACAAGATGTCACGAAAACGCCCTATCCACTGCGACTTCTTCTTCCATCACCTATTCCTCCTACAAAACGGAAATCAAATAGCCAAGATGCGTGACTTGGTCGTAAGGCGATTGCTTTAAAAACTTTAAAAGCAATGACACTAATGGATAATAAATATAATTGATCCTTCAATGATCAAGTAAAACATTACTTTGTCGATGGGAAATCCTCGAAAGTCAGTTGAATAACACCGAGCCTATAACACGCATTCACAATCAAGGCTTACCTGATTGGCACCGCTCACTCGCTTTGAACAAGGTCGCGTGTCAATTTGCAATTGTAATCCCATCGCAAGCCAATTTAACCGATTCAGGTCAATTTATGGCAACGACAATGCCTTGTGATAAACAATTTCACAAACGGGACTGACGTAAATCCATACACGAACGAACGAGAGATAGGTCAGATCATATCGTATACTTCGTAAAAGTAATACTACGGAAAGCTACCGTATTTCTTTCAGTAAACGTCTCCTCTAGCCTAGGTTGAAATTGAACTTTCCTCCAATAAATACCCGCTCCAGTAATTAGCCCTCTTCAGGGTGATCTAAATAATAAACGCCTGAGCAGTGTAGGTCAACATCGAACTCCTATACAAAGTCGACCGCTAATATAGCACAATCGTTTTAACTATGATGATTTTATACTGTAAGGGTATAAATTATTGGGTGAGACTTAATTTGGGTGAATTGGGTGGTCTGGCCGACCACCCAAATTAAGTACCACCCAATACAGTCCAGTCATCAATGTCTTTCAATTATCACTGAGTCAGACCTGTCAGTCACCCAAATTAAGTACCACCCAATATTTCTACCCCTACAGTAAGTTGAAGTGGCAACTGGATAAAACAGATGCTTTCACTCCGAGGAGCACTCAGTTCATGCATCGATTGAAGCACAACTCGTTCCTCCTTTAGACAACTTCGCTGTTTTTTAAGTTATTTCTGTACCCTTTTTGCAATTTTTTATACGACGATGCGTTGTTCTGTGTAACCGGCAGATTTGGATCAAAAATTGAACAGCGAATAATATGCTTTAAGCGTTGCAATAGGTAAGATGATGTGCATTTCATGGCCGGAGAGAGGCTGTGCAGCCCCTTTAAAAATCAGATAAATTATGTACATTCATATGGTTACTAAAGTGCTTCCAATTTATCAAACGCCCAGCATCGCTGTGAAGAACGAACTATCCGAGTGTCATATAACGAACATTTAAACGAACATCACTATAGGTGTTCCACTAACATACGACTCCCACAGCAAATTTGTACACACGACAGAACGTTTTTCATTCAAAATAAAGTACTATTAAATTCAAAATAAAAACATTCTTCTTTGATAATCACACATCAAACCAACATGCCATGAAATTCAAATAAGAAAAGAAAATATATTGTACGCCCACATCAAACAGAGTGACGGGAAAGCTTATATAACATCAAAACGCTAAAAAGCTGTTAAAGGTATTCAAAGAACCTTCACACAACAGAAGTCAGTTGAGAAACACTTCGAGAAAAGGATGATTTATTCACACCGATATCATTGACGCTATTATTTCTTTTCACACAACACTTACAGCATTTTTTCACTTGTGATAACAGTGACATTACTGCTTTTCGATAAGGACGGAGGGTGATCAAAATGACCAAACACGTATACGCATTAGAGAAACGACCATTAATCCCATTTAACCAACTTAAAACATGAAAAAACCAGCCACTATTTACAGTTTCAGCGGAGATTACGTTAAAACTGGATTGAATCTGCAATAATTATTGTGGTAGTTTGTCAATCAATGGCAAAAAAATTTGTATAGCTACAGAAAAGAGCATATTGCGAGATTCATTAATTCTGCGCTGATCCATCATGCTGTTCACATTTCGCGTGTGTTTCCAAATCATATAGAAAAGAGAGATGCTCAGGATGATAGAAAGGAGCCAAGGTATTACAAGAGGACCTTTAAAAATATAGAATTTTAAACTGTCAGAAGTCGACAGCAGCTCAAACAAGCGAGGATCGAGGGGCACAAAAAACAAATAGCAAAAAGCACAGTAGACAAAGAGGAGCCGAGGCCTCATAATCGAGGAATAATGGTTGGGCAAGGCTAATGCAACCCAGCGATTAAAAACGGTCGCAAGTAGAGTTGTATTTTGCGCGTAATATCCAAATCTACCCCCTAGTATATTTACAAATTCATAGTATACTGCTTGCCAGACTGGGCGATTAGGACTAAAATACAGCTGTGAAAACCTAATCGGGCCCATATAAATCATAAAAACTGCGTAATGCAAAAGCGATCCAAATGAACTGAGAAAATTGGCCACTATTTGATTCAAAATAAACCATCTATATTCACCCGTTAAATGCTTTTTGCCGAAAATTGAAACGGCCATGACAAAACTGCATAAGAGCAAACAGAACGTATAGCATGCAAGATAATCCCAGTTTTTTCTAAATCTGTCTTCCCAGTTTTCTTCTTGGTAGAGTAGAGGGGAAGTATAGTCTTGTTTAGCGAGACTGATATTGATGGTAATATTGCTGAGTTCAGTGAAATTCGCAACTGCCATCACTTCCAGGAAACTTAATGCTGATTTTCTTTTACCAATTTTAGCTAAAATATTAAGATACGGATTAAACGTATCCAATTATTTTAACCAAATAAATGATGGATCAGGTTGTCTTGAAAATAAGTCCAGTCATTATTTTCGAGAAGTATCTCTATATATAATTACTCTTGTCAGTGTTTTTTGTGTGTGTGTGCCAGCGTTCTGATTGGCCCGAACCCGGAGCAAGCGCCCCCTTGTGGCGAGCGTTAGAAACTGCCCTTTCTTAGTACGGGTTGCGGCCCCATCGTGGCAAGCGTCCGGAACTGCGCGTTTTTAGTACGGTTCAGAGATCCTTCGAGGCAAAGAATTGGAATCTGCCCATTCTTAGTACGAGCCAGGGTACCATCATGGCAAGCTTTAGAATTTGCCCGTTGTTAGTAACGGGTTAGAGGTCCTTTGAGGCAAATGTCGTAATCTGCCTTGATCTAACTGATCCTGGCGCCCTCTCCCGGTGAACGTCTGAATCTATCCCATTTTGTACCACTCAACGGTTAAGGGTGGTAAGCAAGAAAGTTCAAGTTTGGAGCGCGTAAGAGGGCAAGACGGAGCCACGGATCGACCAATTAAAAATGGAAGTGACGCGCAAGAACGGCATAGAAAACAGATGGAAAATTACTGCGCGCTTGTGTGAATTGTCGCGCTTTCGAATTTTATGGAACAACCCGTGGAAATTTTCCACGGGTCTGCTAGTCCAATATAGTACGCGCTGATCACTAGGAGACCTTAAATAAGCACTTCTCGTCAGTTGCTAATGCTTGAACTCATGCGCAATGTGTACTTATACTAGCATCATCATATTTATAATCATGGATCTTCAAAAAAGTATACTTTCTATTTTTACTAAAGATTAACCATTAGCGAAAACAGCAGCTGCGACTGGGCGACTGCTTAACGTTATTCCTGATCGCGTATCTTGAAATAGGAAATCAAGTCTACGGCTTAACACCGAGAACGCTTTCAAAATGAGCAGCGGTAGATTTATTTCTGAAAAACCTAAAATAGTACACAAGATGTCACGAAAACGCCCTATCCACTGCGACTCACTCTTCCATCACCTATTCCCCCTAAAAAAGGAATACAAATAGCCAAGATGCGTGACTTGGTCGTAAGGCGATTACTTAAAAAACTTTAAAAGCAATAAAACGAATGGATAGTAATTATGAGGCTTCTTTAATTATCAAGTAAAACGTTACTTTATCGATGGGAGATCCTCGAAAGTCAGTTGAATAACACCGAGCCTATAACACGCATTCACAAGAAAGGCTTATCTGATTGGCAGCGCTCACTCGCTTTAAGCAATGTTGCGTGTCAGTTTGCAATTTTAATCGCATCCCAAGCAAATTAAACCGCTCCGAATGAATTGATGGCAGCGACAAAGGCTCGTGATCAACATTTGTCACAAAAGAACTGACGTAAATCCATACACGAACGAACGAGATATAGGTCAGATCATATCGTATACCGTATTTTTTCCAATAGACGCCCAGGGCGTCTATTATTTCAACCTAGGCTTGAGGGGGGCGTCTATTGGAGGGAGGGCGTCTATTGGAGGGAGGGCGTCTATTATTTCAACCGGTGTTTAAACTTGGCGTTCGTAGGAGAGAAGGCATCTTTTTCTTCCAATTGTTACTTCGGCATATAATAAAATTCATAAATATAAGGATTGTGCGATATCAGTAGTCGAATTTGAGTGGCAGTTCAGTATTGACCTTCACTGCACAGACGATTATCATTTTAATTACCCTAGAGAGGGACGATTACTTGGGGGGGGGGCGTCTATTTTTTCAACCTACGCTTGAGGGGGGCGTCTATTGGAGGGAGGGCGTCTATTGGAAGAAATACGGTACTTTGTAAAAGTAATGCTACGGAGAGCTACCGTATTTCTTTCAGTAAACGCCCCCTCTAGCCTAGGTTGAAATTGAACTTTCCTCCAGTAAATACCCGCTCTAGTAATTAGCCGTCTTCAGGGTGATTTAAATAATAAACACCTACGCAGTGTTGGTCAACACTGAACTCCTATACAAAGTCGACCGCTAATATAGCACAATCGTTTTCACTATCATGATTTAATAAGTTGAAGTGGCAACTGGATAAAACAGAGGCTTTCTCTCCGAGGAGCACTCAGTTTAAGCACCGGTTGCAGCACAAATCGTTCCTCCTATAGAAAACTTTATTGTTTTTTCAGTTATTTCTGTACCTTTTTTTGCAAATATTTTATACGACGATGCGTTGTTCTGTGTAACCGGCAGATTTGGATCAAAAATTGAACAGCGAATAATATGCTTCAAGCTTTGCAATGGGTAAGATGATGTACCCTTCCGTGGCCGGAGACAGGCTGTGCAGACCGTTTAAAAATCTGGTAAACTACAAACATTCATACCCAGTTACTAAAGTGCTTCTATTTTATTAAACGTCCAGCATCACCGTGAAGAACGAACAATCCGAGTGTCATATGACGGCCTCTTAAACGAAAATCACAACAGGTGCTCCACTAACATACGACACCCACAGCAAATTTGTACACACGACAGAACGTTCTCCATTCATAATAAAGTACTAAAGATAAAACATGAAAAAACTCTTCTTTAATAATCACAAATCAAACCAGCATGCCATGAAATTCAAACTGGAAAAGAAAATATATTGAACGCCCACATCAAATAGAGTAACGGTAAAGCTTATATAACATCAAAACGCTAAAAAACAATTAAGGGTATTCCAACGACCTTCACAAAACTGAAGTCAGTTGGGAAGTACGTTGAGAAGAGAATGATTTGTTCAAACCGATATCATTGACGCTATTACTGCTTTTCACGCAACACTTACAGCATTTTTTCACGGGTGAAAACAGTGACATTATTGCTTTTCGATAAGGACGGAGGGTGATCAAAATGACCAAACACGTATACGCATTGGAGAAACGACTATTACACCCATTTAACCAACTTAAAACATGAAAATACCAGCCATTATTCATGGTTTCGGCAGATATAAAGTTAAAATTAGATTGTATCTGCAATAGGTATAGGGGTAATTTGTCAATCAATGGTAAAAAAATTTGTATAGCTACACAAAAGAGCATATTGCGAGATTCATTGATTCTGCGCCGATCTATCGTGTTGTTCACATAACGCGTGTGTTTCCAAATCAAATAGAAAATAGAGATGCTCAAGATGATAGATAGGAGCCAAGGAATTACAAGAGGACCTTTTAAAATATAGAATTGCAAACTGTCAGGAATCGACAGCAGCTCAAACAAACGAGGATCGAGGGGCAGAAAAAGCAAATAGCACAAAGCACAGTAGACAAAGATGAGCTGAGGCTTCATAATCGAGGAATAGTGGTTGGGCAAGGCTAGTGCAACCCACCGATTAAAAACGGTCGCTAATAGAGTTGTATTTTGCGCGTAATATCCAAATCGACTCCCTAGTATATTTAAAATTTCATTGTATACTACTTGCCAGATTTGGCGATTTGGACTAAAATACTGCTGTGAAAACTTAATCGGGCCCATATAAACCATAAAAACTGCATAATGCAGAAGCCATCCAAATGAACAGAGAAAGTTGGCAACTATTTGATTCAAAATAAACCATCTATATTCACCCGTTAAATGCCTTTTGCCGAAGATTGAAATGACCATGACAAAACTGCATAATAGCAAACAGAACGTATAACATGCAAGATAATCCCAGTTCTTTCTAAATCTATCTTCCCAATTTTCTTCGTGGTAGAGTAGAGGGGAAACAGGATCTTGTTCAATTATATTGGTTGTAACACTGTCGATATCGGTTAAATTGACACCCGCCATTACTGTTACTTATCTTTTTAGTGAGTTTCTTCAACCAGTTTCAACTAAAATATTAAGAATTGGATTAGAGATTAATAATTGTTCCCGTCAAAGAACCGATTGACCGGGTTTCTCGAAAACTACTACTGGGTTGAATTTCTAAATGAACCCATGAAAGTACGTGCTGAACACTAGGAGAAGTAAAACAAAGCATTTCATCACTTATGATATAAATGGAGATGCAATGTTTACTAAGATTTATATCATCGTATTCAGTATTGTGGATCTTTAAAAACGCATACTTTTAAAAGTTATCACTAAAGATATAACTGTCAGTGAAAACAGCAGCAGCGACTGGAAGTTTGCTAAACTTTTTCTAGATCGCGTATCTTTAAATAGGAAAACAAGTCTACGGCTTATCATCGAGAACACTTTCAAATATGAGCCCCGGTGGACTTATTTCTGGGAGAACCTCAAGAGTGCATAAGATGCCATGGAAGCGTCCTTTAAACTGATACTTCCTCTTCCTTCAGCTCTTCTCCCTACAAAATACAATTCAAATAGCCAAGATGCTTGCATCGGTGGCAGAATGATCGATTTTTAAGCTTAAAAACCAAGGAAACTGATAGATAATAGATATGAGTGATTCTTCAATGATCAACTGAAACGTTACTTTGTAGTTGGAAAATCCTCGAAAGTCAGCCGCACAGCACCGAGCCAATAACTCGGATTAATAACAAAAGTTTATTATATCGCCACCTCAGTCCATTGCGTTCAACAAGGCTGCGTGTCAATTCTGCAATTGTAATCGCAGCCCTTACTAATTTAATCACTCCGGATGAATTGATGGCAGCGACAAAGGCTCGTGATGAACATTTTTCACAAAAGAACTGACGTAAATCCGGAGAAGGAGGAGCAACTCATCGGGACTGGTTATGTCGCGTCTTTCAGTTAAACTTACACTACAGAGATCAACTTAGGTATGCTTCAAAGTACGAATTTTGCTAAAGTTAGCGACAAAGTTGGACTCATTGATTACTGTATTAGTTTTAACAGTGCAATATATCACAGTTTTTCTCTCTCACTAGGAAGTTTTGTGAACTGCAAAATAATTCAATCCCATTTGAATCATTTTTGACAAGTGTAAAGCGGAAGATTCAAAACCGTTTTCTAAATGTTTAATGTGACATGTAGTTGAAATTGCCTATGTTTATCGAAAAGCGCGCAAGACCGAGAGTACAATGCCATAACAGACTGCCATACTAATAGAGTAGCCATAAGCAGTCGAATTTTGGCGGTATCAAAGAACAGTATAGCAAAAGCTCCCGCGGGTTTTTTAAGATCATATTTTATTAAAATTTTGGTTCTTCTGAAAACCATGGTAACATTCTCTTATAATAACAACAATTTTGTTTATATTACTAATCTGTTCTTTTGTCTTTTGAGTTAGTTAAGATATAATATTTCTTTGAAGAAAACTGCGGGAACTTATGCAGCATCTTTTAATATACTTGTCCGGTGGCTATATTTATTGTTAACAGGAAATTAGAGCTACAGAGGCGACGTGGAAAAGGAAAAGTTCGTTTGCTTTTATGTCTATGACAAAGAAATTACAAATGGGAATCGTGATTGGCAGATTCACGGGTGTCCGATATAGCTTGAATACTCTTTTCACAGCAATTTATGCGACTCTTTCTTTAATTTCGAATCTTGTGTGAAGAGTAAATATCTCAAATGCCTATTTCAGTGCAATTAGGAATGGGAGAATAGAGTTTGAATTCTGCGTCGTCGTCAGCGCATCATTGTATACGAAACAGATACTGGAATTGAGGCTTATTTTCTCAGTTCTTAACACATAATAGTATTATGGAATACGTCTCTAAGATACCAATTACAGTCCGCGACAAAGGCTAATTGACTGAATCATTTCTGTTCACGCAGTATTTTCCAATAAACTGTATTCTTCTCAGTGCCACATGTTGATCATCGAAGTGATTGGTGACCAGTGCCACATAGGCGAGTCGCGCTCGATCTGGTCGACGTCTCTCGATCGTCCGCGCTGCTCGCGCAGTTGGGCGAATCGTTCATCGACAATGCGCGCGCCGCCACGCTTCTCCATACTCAAATACCGTGCCCGCATCGGTGGTATGCGCTGCAATTCAATGATAAATTATTGGCACTCTCTGCGATTCAGTAAAATAATCAAAATCGAATTTTTTGGAAAACTCGTTTAATAGGTAGTTGTGGGAGATTCGGGAAGAAATGGAATGATCGATCGGGCGCCTCAATCGTAATGCTGCTGAGAGTCAAAAGTGAGAGATTAGGGATAAATTCCAGCTGAGTATCAGTTTCATGTATGATTAGGCGGTGAAGAATACGCACAACTGAGTCTTATTTTCCCATTTATAAGCAGTTTCACTAAATAGGCTGCGGCGGCACACACGTTCTTCCATTGTAGAGCTTTTAAAGTTAGCTCAGCTATGAACGTCTCATGTACCTCTTCTACGAATGCTCAAAATGCAGTTTGCTAGAGAGCTAGCTTAGTTTAATAGACTTAAAAAGAGGAAACAAGTAAAAATAAAAAAGAGGAAAAAAGAGTAAATGACAGTAAAATTTAACGGCATTATTATTGAGAACGGTATTTTTTCTGATATCATATCTTTGACAGGCACACAGTACCATTTCTGTTTGAAGTGCTTCTACTGCGAGGGCCGATTCGATGAAGAGAGCGATGGAAAAATACCAGACCAAGACGCGATGTGCCATCTTCAAGTTTGCTTCTTTGGCCAACGATGTAGAGCCGATCTGCTCGAATGCTAAAAGTGGCGACGTTTCAAATCTATGGACACAATTATTGACTACAGTTGAGATATCGAAAATTCACTGCAATTTGAACACAGCTTTAGAATGGTGTTTTAAACTCAAGCAACGTTTTGTTTTTTAAATGCATACTACCTGCTAACATTCAAAAAGCATGTATACATTACCACGAAAACTACTGCTTGCCCTTTAAAATTACCCTGGAAGTATGGAGTAGTGCTGACTTGAACCCAAACCCAAACTAGCCATATGCCGAATGCAATGGTGCGCGCGCGAAGGAAAAGGGAATGGGCTTGTTTCTCTCATCTTTCTCGATTTTCTACTTTTAAAAATCGTTTACTGCATTTAATTGAACCTTTTTCTCCTCCTCTGAATTTTTTCGCGTTCTAATCGCCTTTCCCATCTCTTATTACATATGAATGTTGATCATTACACTCAAAGCAAATGAAGGCGCATTTTTCTGCTTAAATCAATACCGTCTAATTGACAGACGATTACAATTAAACTAACGCATTTAACTAACTCTTTAGCAAATGAAAGTAACTCTATTCCTTCAATGCAAAGTCAAACAAGTAATGCTCGGAAAAGTAATCTCCACTAGTGCACATATTCAGAATAATTTTATGACAAACAGGAAAGGAAAATGGAACGTTGAACGTTGAAGCCTAACGTAATGGTGAGGCAAGCCTTAGCGCTCGCTCACTGAGCAATGCCACAGCATATGGCCAAATAAATATAGCTGAACTTTATCAAGCGATCAGTCATGCGTGCGTGTTCACATTTCAGATATATCTCACCTAATTATGCTCTATTCGTTCGTGGGTGGTCAGCAACCTTAACGCATACCGGCGAAACGTCATTCGCTTTTGCTCACTATGTGGGCGATACCGGTTGGACGCTTTCTCTTTGTTTTAAATGTCAAGGAGCATTGCAAATATAATCTTTTCGTTAATTATACACGGTAGGTGAAGATTTGGTGTAAATATATTCACTATATTGTCGATGTTATTCACTTTTTTGTTTGATACAGTTAGAGCATTCCTCCACTCTTCGTCTTCTACGTCTCATGGCTCCACTTACTAGGCATGATTACGCTTCGATTTAACAGTGCACTGCGGCAGCATGAGCACTGCATTGTGATTAATTCTTGGTTATCGCGGGTATCCTACAACACTTCACCGTATTATCATGCACAGCATATACCCATCTTGCATTTGCTAGCTTATGCACACAACTGATCTCTTCTTTCAAGTGTAATTGTTTTACGCCTTCACCAGAACACTTCGCTATCAATAGCGAGCAATCTGTGCCACGGAAGTTGGCCTGTCTGCCGATGAAAGGTGTAAATAATGTTTCGTCGATCTGATATTATTTTTGTCGCCCGAGTTCATTGAGATTTTTATGGTTGGATTTTATTCAGTTTCAATCGACTTCTTCCCGAGAACGAACAGCTGACCTTGCTCGATTTCGAAAAGCATCTTCCGTAAGCCAGTCTTAAAGTATTGATAGCAGTTGCAGCAAATGACATGAGATTATTATTACGAAAATAAACGGTGCGTATTGCGAAAAGAGGAAATGATTCAAGGTTGACATTTGCTCAACAACCATGTGAAAAAAAATCTTGCCATATCAGAAAATAAAATTACTTAAATTCGTTTGTAATTTCAGCGGCGTTTGAATGTCATTGCCGTTGCGTCGATTTGAGAGCGAACAAAAATAAAAATAGCCTGCTTGGCAATACAGAACCAGAAATTTTACAGTACTTTGAAGCGTTAAATTTTCAGCGAGGAGGTACACAATGCGTGCCTGTTTATCTTCTATTTATCGGCGTCAAAACAGACAATCAACGAGGACGGAGAAATGGATTGAGCTCGGCGTTGATCCCATTAGTCAGAAGTCCAGTCCCGTTAGAAATGCGGCGATGCGCGGCGCCAGAGGGATTGTTGTATTGTGTTTGTGGCGAGGGGATTGTCGGCCGGCGAGTGGCAGCATCTAGTTCGTTGAGAGCCAAACAGTTGCTGTCCCAAGGGCCTGTTTCGCCCCGAGCGTCTTCTCACCTGCACGCACCTGCGCGTCGGTCACTAAAGATGCCTTCTTCTTTGTCGGCATATTACGTTTGTTGCTTTGTTGCTAAGCAGCCTACTCCCTTCGCAAAGAAATACGCAACGCGTGTACGGCACGCGTCACTTCCGTTCGCTTCGAGTTTAGTCGTAGGAGAGAAGTTGCCTTAGGCCGATGCTATAATTCAAATGCTATAGGCTAATAGGCCACGATATCAGTTATAATCAGCCCCAGAATTACGTCAACCCGGCGTGGCATTGGAATTGGACTATGATTTTGGTATAATATTGATGTTGGACTACGTCATCCCTCATACATAATGGCATTGTTGACTGTAGGAGCTAATTATAAAGCGTTTGGCCGCTTTACAATCGTTTGTGCAAACATTCGACGCACGTGACAAACTATAGTTTATTCGCTTATTAAACAGCGCTATTTTAGTCATCCTCATTATGAAAAATTTGTACTCACTGGCTACAACCGCTGCAAATTCAAGCAGAACCGTTTTTGAGTCTACTTGAAAGTGAGAATATATGATTTTTTCATTTCTACTGACGAGTTGCTGAGCGCGTTGCTAGGTATGTTTTTGCGGGTGAGGAAAGCGTCAATCAATAACAAGCTCAATGGCGGCTGAAGGCTGAGGAAAAAGTAAAGAATACGACGGATTGGCGAGTGCCAATGATTTAGTGGCGGAGCAACGGAAACTAGTTGCAAAGTCGGAGAGGGGCGCGATTGACGATTAAATTGGGTAGTGCCGATAGCGATTCATACCTACTGATGCGCGCCTTTTTTCATACTAAGCCGCCTGTTCTTCCTCCTGCGCAAATGTCGGCTCGTGCGTCTGTCCTTAACTCCTGCAATCTATTTCTCTTATCGTTCTCTGCTGTTAAAAGATTTAGTTTTACAAAGTTAAAGTTTTCGTTCTTTTTCGCTACGCTCGACTAGCCACTGCTAGTTTTACTTGCATGTGTGAACGTGAGGTATACAATGGATAGCTGTTAGCGTAACGAAATTTGATAGTCGGCATATGATCTACATTTCGATAAAAGATTATGTGAGTGTAGAGAATGTCTTCTCAATTCTCCATCCTATTCCCTCTGAAATTCTTCCATTCCACAGCTCAACCTCAGAGTAAAACTCACTTTAGTTGAGTTTTTCAAAGCACTATCTCTCCACCCTGTTAAAAAGAGGATTTGTAAGACTCCTCATCGATTGTCTCTTTAATCTTACAGTCTTTCCCATCGCAGCAGCGCTAACTTGGTTCCGTCCCAAAACTTCCACGGCCAGAAAGTCCACCAACTCTTCGCCGCCGATAGGTATTTTCGCCTTTTTTTCTTTCAAATTGCGCATTTTCTTTGGAAAAACCAACAGAAATTTCATCGCATGAAAATGACGCATTATCGTTGAGTAGAGTGCGTGCGGCTGGCCGATCAAATATTTGCCACAATC
>NIUQ01001809.1:0-30002 GCA_002796945.1 Plectus sambesii
TTTGGCGGAACGCTCTCCAGTCGATTTCTTGCTACTAAAACTGCCTGACGCGGTATACGCCGGCGAGGGCTGCGGACGATTCGCCTCGGGCGTCCGCCATTCGTAGAGAGCAAGAATACGGTCACTGCAGTACCGGACAAAAATTACGGCTAATTGTCGCGCGGACCGCGTCGGTGATCCCCAGAGAAGTCACTGCGTGCTCTTACGCACCAGGATCTCCCCTTTTTGACCTTTTCATGTTTTCCATCAACTAAGGGCCTATCTTTTCAGTGTCAAAATTAAGTTTTTGTCTGTAACGGCCGAAATCGCGCGACATACCGTTCCTCAAATTTTTGATCTGCGACAAAAAGTAGCCTTCGACGTAATCGGGCGCACCGAGTTGCGCTCTTGCAGTATTGTGTGTATGTGCGAACAAGAATGCAAATGTCGGACACGCTGGCCACTTCCCTCCGCGCTAATGCCAGGGAAGACAATATTAGGGACCCAACGTATCTGCCGTCCAACACCGCGACGATTAGCCGAAATTTTCGGCTCGAAAATTGTGAGAAAATTATTAATGACAATACTTTGGCGAGTTATTCCATGATATGAAAAATTCCATACCTGGTTTGACTGCAAAATTTGGGTCAATAACTTTATGTTATAGAAGCATTCATCTCTTTAAGGAAAAAGAGCATTCTAACTTAAAATGCGCTTTTGATCCGCATACTTTCGTTCTATACCTGAAACATGTGTTAGTCTGGAGCCTGTTTCATTAAGCTGTCGTAATTGTAACTATAGCAGTCGCATTTGCCAAAACTGTGATGATTAGTCAGTTGCAACGTGTGAGGGGAGGAAAATTTGTCACGTCCACATCAAAACTGGCCAGTCACTGTATGTCCGGCAATTCTGATCGTTACAGTTGTTATTACAACCGCTTAATGAAACAGGCGTTGCGATCGATTTCATAGAATTATTGCAATTGCGAAACGGCGAGAATTACAAACGCGATGATTGGTCAAAAACTGCAAAAGATCGAAAAACAGTTGATCGTTGTCATTGTAATTCCGCGCAGCTTTGGTATTTCACAATTGCAATATTGCTCTGAAACAGATCCTAATTATTTAACTAGCATGTATTGTCTGCTTTATTCGAAATTCCCGCCTTAATTCAGCGTCCGATCGATGGCATTTGTGCCACCCGATCACTTGCGGTCGTTAATACGACAATACTTTCGACGACGGGGTGAAGATATCCCCGAAGATTACCAGTTTTCACCCAAGTCGTTTCTCTTCGTCACCTACCACTGCGAACACGGTTATGAGCTGGCTGACGAGATTAACACTATGTACTGCCAAAATAACGCCTGGGTCAGCACGCCGCCACAGTGTCAAGGACTCGGTGACTATTTAAGAATTTTGCTTGTTGACACGATTCACTTTATGATGAGTGCGCAAAAATATGCGATTCCTTATGGCGCGCACATAATTGTGCAATAGAAAAATTTGGAGGGGCTTTATAAGCGCTACTGAACACAAAAAATCGTTTCGCACCATTGGGCTATTTCGTCGTAGTATGAACGCCTTAGCAGTTTGCAAAGATGAATCAGCGTATCAGTGGTGACGGCTGGTGAGTGGGTTACAAATCCTCTTTTAACTTAGAGATTTCAGTGCTAAAAAGAAATATAATGCTAAGGTTAAACCTCCTTCACTTGTATCGTAAATCGACTATTTTGTTCATTCTATCATTTCTCAAATTTAAGGCGCATGTCGGGAGAACAACGGAGGCTGCAGTCATACTTGCCAATCAGTTGGTGACGTAGCTCAATGCAAATGCCCGCGGGGGATGGTTCTCGACGAGTCAGGAAAGGAGTGCATCAGTAAGTTTAAAGCTAATATTGGCTTCTTCTGTTTCAGAAAATGCTCATTGCTTCTTTCGCAGTATCGTGAATGCCAATATTCTTGAATTCAAGCTGTCTTTTTGGCTTTTTTATACTTCTCATAAAACTCGTCTTTGACCATATGTGAAGCATGGTAGTGATTTGTTAGCTTCATACTTTTATAATAGAGAAGGAGCATAAAGTTATCGCAAATCCCTTAGCATTGCAGTGTCAATACCATATGATCTAGTCATGGCTTCTATTTCCTTAACATTGTGAATAACAATTGTTATTCATATTATAAATAGGAACTTTCATTTTCTGGATGAATGCGATAAAATATCGTTTAGAACCTGTACCTACGGTACCGTGTCGAAATCTTGGTGGATGCAACTGCGCCGCAATTGACGACGACAGATTCAGCTGCACCTGCCCTAATGGCGAAAAATGCCTCCGTGAGTTGAAATTATTAATTTGTTGCACGAATGACGGAAGACAGTTGAAAGTACCTTCGCTCACGGCGGACTCTATCTCTGAATTCCCTGATACCGTCAACCGCCCACTTCATTCTTTTATTGTTTTGAATATAAATCAGCTACTGTATTCGAACAAAAGTTAACACAAAATGGAGGTTCTACGTAATCACTTTAGAATGGTCACGACTATTTTGAGTTAAGCTTGGCTTTTCTTAACTGAGGAAGGTGGTCATCTGAAGACTGACTAATGCTGGTTAGAGATACTACGTGTAACACACATCTATCAAAGTATCATCTATTCACATGTAACTTGCAAACCACAAACCTATTCTCCGATTTTCCATTTGGTATTGAAAATTAGATTTTCCGTATAAGTCGTGACTACAAGCTCATAAAATACGCATAAAATTATTTCAATCAACACTATTGCAGTGCTCAGACAAGCACCGATCCTTTACATTGAACCTGAAGGACCCTACCAGATTGAGCCTGGCGGCAATATCAACATTACCTGTGCGGCCGTCGCATTTCCGTTCCCCGAAATTTACTGGCTACGGTAAGCAAATTATCGTCTTTTAGTATAATTATTATTAAAAAGCTATGGATTATTCAGTTTGATTAATTTTGGATAGATTTATTACAAGCATCAATTCAGTAAAGTAGGCCCCAATTCCCAATCAAACTACTGCTTATCAGATCAGTTAAGTTGTTGTCGTAGTGAACCTGCTACTCACTATTTTCATTTACATTAAGACGACTGTAGATAACTTATGGCTGCAATTTGACTTCTTCTGATTAAGTTTTACGTAAAAAAAGCTTTACACAATAAGACGTACAGTGAAGCTGCCACATTTCAGCTTGATCAAACTAATTTTCGTCGCGTTATTTTGATTCAAATTTGTAATCAGAAATGCCTATCATTACATACTTTTAGGCTAAAGTAATGTTCAACGGAAACTATATAGTAAGCGCCATGAAATTAAAGGGTGCACACAAAATCTTACTATTTAGGGATTCTAATTGCATGCTCCGTTTAATCATGAAGATTTTGAGCTAACTTTTATGCTCTGATTATTATAACTGCACTCTTAATTTTAGTGAGGGTGAAGAATTGGAGAAGCGCCCATACAAGCCGGGTACCGTTAAAAGCCAGCAAGTGCTGATCATCAAGGAACTAAATCGCAATACCGACTTCACCTGTCATGCAAATAATACACTGGGCTCTGCGCAGAAAGTGGTCACCGTGATAGTGACCGGTAAACAGCAAACTATTCCGATTTGAACCATCCGCAAAATACATACATGCCGTTTTTATTGCTTCGCTGCGGGCTTGTCGAGTGAAGTTGACAGCCTACATTTTTTGTATATCTACTTGAACTCTCTATTTTTGAGCTTAGCGCGAATGCGGACGCCCAAATTTAATTCAGATTATAAATCGTTTATTTATCGTACCCAAAAAATTATTAGTCGCTCCGGTTACGGATTTCGATTTTAGTTAAATTGCAATCTTTTTCAGGCTAAATAATTATAGGCTCTGCTTGGGGCGTTGCCTACGTTTTCTTAGTCTTGTCTAATTCAAATTTTGGTCTTGTGCTACGACTTGAAAGTGCGAATGCTTTAGGCCCCGGTTCGCCGCCGATTCTGCGCGGCATCGACGCCGGCCGGACAGACATCTCCGTCCGTTGGGATCCGCCTCACATTATCAACCGCCCAGTCACATCCTACACAGTCTACTATACGAACAACGGCGTTCAGCCCGTCAAAAATTGGAAAACACTCCACGTTGATGGTAATGTTAAAATATCACTATCACAGTCTCTGAGAGAGCGCCTATTTCAGAGCCGAATCATGAAGTGAAGATAACTGACCTGAGGCCGGACACGGAATATTTCATTCGTTTGCAAGCGAACGACGAACTCGGCCCAGGAAAACTTGGTGGTCCTGTGTCAAGTTTCACGAAAAAGCCTGGTATAGATATTTTGCGCTTCGGACGAAGGGCGTTTTGAAATAATTTAACAAATGAGACTCAACCTCAATTAGGCAGTTTTATGCGCACTGAAAAATATAATTTTCTTATCCTTATGCATTATCCTTTATGTGTGTGTAATGAATCAATTTTGGATAAATGAACAGTGTAAGGTATTTATTTTCTTACTGAAACGCTAAAAATCAACCGTGCTATTACAGACGTTAAAATTCAGAATTTATTCAATATTTAATTAGCTCACTATCTTCATATCTGAACCTTTCAGTTAACAACTAATTATCTTCTCAGTTTGATTTATTAGCGGTACTGGAGTATCTCAAAAATAAGCCCCCTTCCAGTGCCTCATACGCTCCATAAAAGAAAAAACAAAGTTGGAGAGCCGTTCACAGGATAGACACGGGCAGCTGAGCGTGTTTTAGCATTTGAAAAATGAAGTTTTAGATCTTTCTGGAAAATAGACACCAGGGGTCAGTTTTATGAAACTGTTATAATTTCGATTATTTTAATTATAACTGCAGAAAGTGCGGCGATTGGTCAGTTGCGACGTGCGCGAGAAAATTGTTTTGCCTAAGGCAAAAATGACCAATTATCGCACTCTCCATAATAGCTGAAATCGCAACAGTTGTACTGACAATAGTTTTATGCAACAAAAACCAGGGAGGCTTAATTTTGAGTAAATTCAGTGCTCGTCTTTCTTTGCAGCTCAGGGCCCTCGAATCTTCTTGGAACAAGGAGAAGAGCTGCAAGTTGCTCCGCTGACATCATTCAAGCTCGAGTGCAACATCACCGGCGGCGATCCATTGCCGTCGGTCGCTTGGCACAGTCGCGGTCGGCCGATCAGCAGTCCAGCGGTCAGTCAATTTGTCACCCTCGAGCACGGCGGTCTGCGGGAGAGCACCACTTTCGCCTGCGTCGCTGAGAACGAGGCTAACAAAGCGGTCAAGAAAATTCGCGTCGTCGTTACTGGTCAGTCGCTGTTTTAATTTTGATGCTGTACAGTTGCGAAACCAATTCACCGGATGCTGAACATCGTTTTGTATCAGTACTACGGTGAGCGTGAGCGATGTTGTAGGAAAGCCTATTCCTTTTATAATTGTACGGTTTTGATTGCATTGCATAGTACTTTCGTCATTGCAGAACTAAAGTCTTTACGTGATGATGCGGTGACGGCTACGCAGAAATTAGAGTTGACTCCTTAATTCTGAACAGTTTAATTGAGATAAGTCTTAGGGATACGTGAAGCTAAAAGTGTGAGTGTTTTGGGCAGTAATAGTCTTCGAATTCATGAGCGACGTCGACTGCTGAACTTGTTAAGACTTCAAATAACACTTTAGGTCCAACCGCGCCTGAGCGTATTCGCTATACTGTGGAAGACAATGCTGTAAAAATCAACTGGGAGCCTCCGCGAGTGGAGAACGGCAAGATCGTCGAGTATGAGGTGGTATACACTGACGACGAATCGCAGTCTCCCGACAAATGGTCCTCCGCTCGCGTGACGGACCCTGAAGCCCGCCACATAAAGATCGAGGGACTGAAGGAAAGCACCGAGTACACTTTCAGAATGCGGGCCATCAACGAGCTTGGCCCCGGTTTGCTCAGTGAAGCCTTCAAGGCTACCACCTGGCTCGGAAGTAAGCGAGCATTCGATTTGGAAACGTCGCTAATGAGGGAGCAAAGAGAGAGATAATAGACATGAAATTGAGTTGTCTCCCTTCCCTCCGTGTACACTAAAAGGACTAAAACTCACATGTTATACGACGAAATATGTATCTCTGATATAAAGACAAAATTACAGGGCCTTTGAGTAGAGAATTAATTCAGGTCGGTCATTCCCACTTCTAGCAATGGCTTGGCGTAAACACGAAACGTCAAAGAATGCAGCACATAAGTCAATAGGAGTTCTTAGGCTCTCTTTAGTCAAATATATGCTACCAACACCCAATAACAAAAGGTGACGGCACAATGGAGGGGGGTCTAAAAGATCCGAAGGTCTCTCACGCCAAATCAATCAAACAAATGCATCCTTTCTCTTTTAGAGCATAACGATTCAACTAAACTTTTTACAGAGCGTCCTCCTCAAGTAACAATGTCCACTGATTCACTTGTGAGAGATCCGAGCAATGACGAACTCTCTGTCGAATGTGAAGCCACTGGAGTGCCGAAGCCGCGAATCGTCTGGCAATGGAATAATAATTTGGTACGCCAACGTTCTGTTTGCGCATTTAAAACTGCGTAGTTGGAATGACTTTTAATATCCTACATACTATCGTCCACATCAAGACCGGAGCTGAAATTATTGATTTTTTGCCATATGCTTTAGTTCTTGCTCGCTGGTCTCATTTCGGTGTGGAAGTCTTCCGGTCTCTTTGCTAAATGACGGCGTACGCGCTGAAATATTTTAACCTGAATAATAAGCGATTTTGTGTCTTGGCAAAATGGCTGGGCAGTCATTGACACTAAAAGAGTCGGCTTACGGTATAGGAATATTCGATGGTGCATTCTCCCTTTGATATATTATCGACATCCTAGAGACAGTCTAGAAGACGAGACAGTATCATTGCAGTCATAGTAGCAGCGGTACTTCGCCCAAAAGGAATTGTTGAAAACCAGAAATTAACTACTTTTTTGCCAAAGAAACGCTTCAGTAAAAATTATCTGCGCCAGTTAATAGCAAGAAGCCATTACGTAGCTAGCTAATCCGCGTATCTTTTCTCAAATGCACAGCTGTGGTCGTTTCAAGAGTAGAAAGTTTCGAATGGATGGAGATAGGTGTTTTGCAGGTGGAAGACGGTGCAGGTGGTTGGCGGATCTATGACGTCACGCCGATTGACGCTACTGACCGAGTGAAGTCGAAGGTCATCGCCAGCAATACAACGAGATCGGGGACATTGGTCTGTCAGGCGATCAGCAACTTGGGCACCGATGAGAAACGCACGGAGGTCAAAATTAACGGCCCTGGCAGCGCTCCAAGTGACGTCTCGGTTGTTACTATCAACAACGGCTTCGATGTATCGTGGAAACCACCTGCTATTCCCAACGGAGATATTAAGGTAGCCTTATGGACAAATAATCAATTCTTATTCCTTGCGGAAATCTCTACATTTAATTCTTATAATTTTATTGAACTACGGTGACAGTTATTATGATAATCACACGCCCTTCAAAGTGACGGTGTTTCAATTCACGCAACTCAGATCCTTGTGCATTGCTGAATTATGGTTTCAATGGACAGATGCCGAGCCTGAAGTCAAAAACTGACCGAATGGGAAGGTTAGAATGTATGTAGTCATCGCGTAGTATATCCCTAACTTCAATTCGATTGTCTTTGTCCAGTCCCGCTACAGTGCGCTGCAACTTAAAATTTTAACGGCGCCCCACCTTATATTGCATGTGGATTCAGAAAAGAACGAATTTTAACTAAAATATTCACTACTCATCATGAACTGATCGTATATTAGTGGTTCCGATAAAAGCAAAAAGATTCTCCCCGGCCGGGAATTGAACCCGGGTCTCGCACGTGACAGGCGCGGATACTCACCACTATACTACCGAGGATTACATACGAAACGCCGTATGCCTCGATCTAGTTCTGCGGCAAAATTTTACCGCACGCTGGAAACGGCGCCTACACACTAGGTTATGAATTAGCCCATTAATACATAAGCATAGCAGTTTTGCGATAATGATAATTTTAAGAAAAGCACTTAACAGATCTCTGAGAATCTCTGTACAAATGCAACGCTGGCGAAAAGCCGTTTTAGAATTGTTGCTTTCGGCAAAATATTTGCTTGGATAATATATAAGCGATATAATCGTCTGCCATTTGTAGACCTACATCGTCTATTATACGACCGATCCGGATCAGGATCTGGCGGATTGGACGAAAAAGGATGTGGCAGGGGACTTGCGTAATGTCACAATCATGGTGGAAGAGGAAGATACGCCTTATTTCGTGCGAGTGCAAGCCGCCACCGACGACGGACCTGGCATCATTTCCGAAGTCTATGATATTACTACCGGCAAGAAACGTAGGTTTGACGAGTCATACGTGACCTTGTTGGGGATAGTGAAGAATTGTGTGCGGCGATAGAGGATTTCTAAAATTATTTCTGACTTAAACTGAGCACACAATTTTACCTTATTATTTTTATTTATCTTTTGATTTCACAACAATTGCAGCATACACCGTAGGAAGATGCATACAAGATGCGGGATAAGAGGTGTAGAAGTCATTAGTAATGGTGTCTGACACCTTTCTTAAAACAAAATTAAACTATAAAAGAGCAAGAATACTGAAATCGTTTTGCGCCGTTTTTTATCTTTCGTTAAAGTAGGTAACGGGAGTAAGTTAGCCGAAGAGTACTATCGATGAATTAAAAAAACAGAGACGACTGTAGCCGAATACCCTCTCCCCCATCAATAATAAACATGAGGTGGAATCGTTGATAATCATACAAATTTTTAAACATACCTGAACTGAGAGCTGGTTAATTGTTGATCTACGGAATCGGTACGGGATACAGTAATCGATCCATGAAATGAGGATCACTAATCCGAACAACTTTCAGGAATCCCAATCGCGGTCCGCCTCGTCCTGCTGGAGCCAACAGTACCGAAGGGAACGCCCGAGACGCTGGTGGATCCCGGACAGCTGATTCGTTTCCGCTGCTCTGCCGAGGGTCGGCCGATTCCAACCATCTCATACACCTGGCTGCCGTTCGACCAAGGAGAGAGCGGCCCGGAACCCGTGCCGATCGCTGCCCTGACGGAGCGCGAGAATTCCGTCGACTCAGTGCTCGTCGAATCGGAGACGTTCACCAAAAGAGCCCTTGTCTGTCAGGCGAGGAATGCCGAGGGGTCCGCTGAGGCCAGACACGTCTTTGTCGTATTGAGTACGCAATTTTTGTTTCTTTGCTCCAACCGTTGCAGATTGACTTTGCTTTTAAAGGCGTAGGCTTAGGTTTAAGACCCGTACCTTCAATAGCATGATTAGCTTAGTACAGCAAGTTGATTTTTTTGTGAAACAGAGGGAGCGCAAGCTGAGTGCCACTCGTTGGCTTGGAAGAAGGGTTTGATCCATGGGGGCTTAATCCGACGCTTTTACGGGACCGGAACGAAGGAAGCATTTATTGCGCTTAAAAGTTAAGTTAAAAGTAATCTACCCCATATTGTGTTCAGCTACCGATGACAAGCTGAATGCGAAACATATATGATTCTATTGTCATTAATTTACCGCTAAGCAGCTAATCACACGAAGCTCTGAACAAAGTGCGGTGCGTTCCTTTGAGTTAGAAGTAAGCAATGTTCCTTTTTAAAATCAAAAGCCGTGGCTAATTGAACCTTAGGCGTGGCTACATTGAACAAGCATGCTATGAGAAGCAAATATATTGTTTAGAACCTGGTACCGCTCCTACGGACGTTAAGACAATCGTCGATCCTGACAACCATGTTACTATCACATGGGATCCGCCGCTTCATCCAAATGGCGAAATCACGGTGCGCTTACTTGTCTATTACAAACTATTTCACGTTCACGTTAAAAAAAACGAGAGAGACTCTGCAAGATTTGAACCGTGCTGTCGCCATTGTTGAACAGAATGATTTTGTATCAAAAGATTTCTGATATTGATGAAATATTCGTAAACTTTTTCGAGTAAACACAGAAATTAAAAGAAAACTACAGAAAAGATAAACACTATTTCCAGGTTCAAGCCATCGCTGAGCCTGAGGTAAAAAGAGTACTGTACATAGTGTTCTCATCTTTAGATAACATGGAGAAAGATTATACGTCTTAATAGGGTCTTCTTCTTTTTGAAATGATGACCCCGGTTCTTCCCGCGTGCGCTCTTGGCACTAACTCGGGTGCATGAAGCAAAGCTGTATTAAATTTCAATACCTTTAAATTTTTTTAATGAACTGATTTGTTTTTCAGACGTATACTGTCTATCTGAGCACAGACAGTGGTCAGGCAATCAAGCACTGGCAATCATTCGATGTAGACGCGTCAGAAACGAAGCTGGAATTCGAGAGAGGACAGTTGGAGCCAGATACACTCTACTATATCAAACTGAGCTCTAAGAACGCCGCCGGCCAAGGCGTCATTTCCGATCCAGTGCAGTTCTCCACAAATAGCGGAGGTGGATATCTTTTATTCCGGAAGAGGCACTCATACAGGGTGGCGCAAGCGTTCTGACAGCACTTAGGTATAGGTATATAAAATAGTGTACGGTGTACAGTGTTATCAGAACTTTTGCGCCACTTTGTAGTGACGCGAACGCTCCAGCAACGAACGGTCGGCTGCAAATGCGCCCACCAATTACGTGAACCGCTGGGACGCAATTGTATTGTAACTTTCATGACAACTGCCATATATAGCTTTATTCTAATATTCTAATTATCAACATATCGCGCGTTCGCTGCTGTTCGCGGGCAAAAATTCGATTATCGGTCAATTCTAGCGGCCGATAGCGATTGCGTCATTGTACGATGTCCCGTAAGGCGGCATTGACTAAGTTTCTGACAACCCCAGATATAATTCATATTGACAAAGGCGTCGAATTCGAGTGTTCCAGAAGTGTGGGCACCTATTTTCACGTACTAAAACCGAGAATGGTTCATAAATTATTTCAGCTGGCGCAGGAAATTTTCATTTTGCATCTTCTCAAGGATATTCGACTTTTCTTGGCGTTTTGATCTATAAAATAGTTTTGTTCGCAGAATCCTCTCTCACATTCTTAATTTCTACGAATTTTCGCTTTAAACCCATAACGATACATTGGATCACCCTCTCCATGAAATGTTGATCTAAATTTATAGCAGTGTATCGTTTGCAGGTCCATTTGATGCGCCAAGCAACGTATTGACTGATATCAGCGGCGACAATACAATTGAAGTTTCGTGGAACGGACCAGAAAATCCAAATGGACCCATTACGGTAATTTCGCATTATTTGTGCGGGGAAAAATTTCGAGCGTTGCATGAAAATCTGCCCACTGTCTGATGTGATTGCTTAACAATTTGATTACCGTATCGTAATAAATAGTATATTATGCAAATTTCCCATCAGCTCATGCTTCGCAACATTTTACATCGTACCTTCAATATTTTACTCATTGAATCCAAATACATTGCCGAAATCCATCAAAACACTGAAGAACATAGGGATGAGTTGATAAATGCCAAGCTGTAACTTATAGAAGTCTTTGCTAAACGTTCACAAAGCTTCCGACTCCTTCGTGTTATCGATTGCATTCATTTCAGCTATGCGACTGATAAATTGAAATGCAACTCGTCTTTGTTATAGGGCTACATAATCTACTTCACCAGCGAGGTCGAACTGTCGGATGTCGTGTACAAGCAGTGGCAGGCGATTCAGCTGCCAACGAACTTGGACGCGTACACGTACGTGATGGATCCGGCCAAGTTCCTCATCCAGCCCAATACCGTCTACCGTGTTCGCGTTGCCGCCATCAACGACCAATCGGAGGGACCAGCTAGCGCCGTCGTCACTTTCGAAACTACAAGTGGCGGTAGGTTTATTGAATAATTTGTCACGGCTCATGCGCTCGCACTACGTGCGATTATGAAAAGGCAGAGATATGCGAGGTACACTCCTACATGTAAATGCTGCGGAAAAGACAACGCAGTCGCGCGCGGTTGTTCGCTCTTCTCGTGAATAAAGGTTAGGCGATCGATTGATGACAATTGATAGCTAAGGCGAACACAAACGGTGAAAATTTAAATAAATTTGAATATTTAATTTTTAAGATGTAAACGGCTAGTCACTAAAAACATTGATAGCCACAAGCAGTTCTGAAGCTTCAGAATAGCACTTAAAAAAGCAGAACAGCAACATCTGAAAATAGATTAATATTAATAATAAATATTCTTATATTTCGTATTTCAGAAGTGGCGCCATCAGTATCGCTTGATCCGGACGATACACTACTGAGTGTCGAGCCGCTTGGTCAGCTGACGGTCACCTGCAACGCGACAGGCACCCCGGCACCGTCAGTCAAATGGGTGATTGGAGATGACGAGCGCGAAGTCGCTGGTCCGCTACTCGAACTTCGCAATATCGCCAAAGACACCGTCGTCAAGTGCGTTGCCACGAACAAGGCCGGCGAAGCGCACAAAATTCTGCAAGTTCAAGTCTCAGGTAGTGGACGATGATATTTTGCACCGCATGCTGAAAATACAAGTGGAAGACTGGAAACTATTTCTTAAAACAGCTGAGAATTGAGAATTCACAAACTGAATCGCTATTCTTATTGGGTTCGCTTCCATTGAGGCGCAGTACCACCTTTGACAAAGTGATGATTACAGTGCTGATTCGTCAGTTCTCAGCTCTTTCGTCAAATAGATCCCAGTCTTTCAAGAACACGCCTTACGGTATTTGCAATTTGCACCATACTGTTTCACGAAACATTACTCCCCTTCTGTTAATAGTCGTCCCCATTAAGGCAACCGCGATTGTAGTCTGGTTCGTATACTCTTTTCACATTCCTAAGGACATTTTCCATCTTCCTTTGACTTGCAAGCTGCCATATTTTAAATAGAAAGTATCTTTATTAAAGTGGAGACGGTGTATAAACTCCAGTTTTTACTTCTTATATTTTACACCATGACACTCAACATTATCCTCATTCCTACCCGCGACGTGAGACGCAGATCCAGGGAATCATATCGTATCGTGAAATTCGCAGTACTTTCCATTCTTCGCTCTTCAGGCCCCGGCTCGGCTCCAAATGACATCACTGTGGTTCCTCTGGCGAACAACGAAGTCGAGGTGGAATGGACAGCACCGACCGACCCGAACGGCGCGATCATGGAGTACATTATCCACTACGGCTTGATTGGGGAAGACGCGGAATCGCCATCGGACTGGGAGACTGTGACTGTGGCTGGCGATGTTCTTAGCTACAAACTGCCCGATCTGCCACCGAAGACCCGCTATGGTGTTCGCGTGCAGGCCGTAAACGAACGCGGCCCAGGCGTCGTCTCCGATACCAACTTCGTTAAGACTCTGCCCGATGGTTGGTGGCGTTTCTGATTCCAGCTTTGTGCAGATATCAATTTTCGGTCGCCATTGAGCGATTTAATAGTTAACTATTTTAAAGCTACAGACTTAAATCTATCTGCGCCTCTCTCTCTCTCAGATTTCTTCTTCTTCGCTTGTACTGTATGTAAAAATTCTTTAAACACCGTTAAAAGCGTACGATATTTTCAAAAATTTCTGCATCATCGTTCTGAAATCACATCAGAAATATTTATGCAGCCACTATGCGAAAGATCATGGTGACAAAAGACTGCAAAAGTAAATCTAAAAATTAAATTTCAGCACCAGCGGCGCCTGCTGGAGTCACCACTCGGGTGGAACCGAACAACACAGTCGTGGTTTCGTTCGATGCCGTAAAGGAACCGGAGGATGCCGAAAAACTCATCCGAGTTAGTAAATTTACTAAAATATCTAAATTCCCCCCAAAGACTTTTGCAACCCCCAAATATCAGCAATGCATTCTTCATAATTGCTTACAGTCTTGATTATTAGCATTCAAATCAGACTCTGCTATATCATCAGGTACTTTCGGCGAAATCATCGTGAAAATGCGTCAAAAGTTTACTTTAAAATACCGTTAGCTGATCAAAAAATAAATGATTGTGGCCATAGTGAAGCGCCAGCTCTTGACTGGCTCATCAAAATTAATCGAAACTTGTTGCAATGTAACACTTCAACTGCTTCTGTTTTATTGTATCTTGTAGTATAGTTGAATTCGGTTTAAAATTGCTAAACTTATCTGCAAATCAGCAATAGTCATTTTCCACTGATCTACCATATTTGTTCAACACCGTGTTCCAGCAGAGAACATCTCTGTCTTCGTTAGAGCCAAATGTTGCTCATAGCCGGCCTCGTTGCCATTTAGGAGGCAGTTGTGCAAACTGAATGTTTTTGAAACATACTACAAGCTGTCATGAGCATTTACTAATTAGGAAACGTACATTTTTAGGAGTACAGTGTTTATTATACCACGGATGATCCGGTTGCGGACACAACTGTTTGGAAAGAGAAGAAATGGGTGCATCCAGATGACAGCCTGGTGGTCCATATTCCCCTGGACGATTCGCTTCTCGATCCAAATACCAAATACACCATCAAAGTTATTGGACGGAGCGAAGTCGAAAGCAGTCCTTCTGAACTAATCACATTTGAGACTGGCAGTGGAGGTAATTGCAGGACATAAACACAATTTAATGTTAGAAGCACTTTATAAAGAATGATTTGTTCTCACTGCATATAAATAAGGCAGTACATTTCATGGCCCTGAAATAATCGTGATATTATTTATCACTTTAAAGGCCCAAAAATATTTGTCCGAGGTCATATTCGCACCTCCTATACGCCCTGAATGAACCAATATCGAACAATATTTCTTAATAGTAATGGTAATTTCATATTTAATTATATTCGTGCATTTCCTGCCAATAAGCATCAGCAAAACTCGCCTTATTTACAGTTAGAAACGATTCAGCCAATTTATTAGTGGCATTCTGACTAGAAGTGAACATGGGTTGACTTTTGCGAGCATCGCAAGTCGGCTTGTGTCACATTCCTCAATAATTGTTTGTGCTCATCAAGCCTGATTCAGGCGTAGTGCGCGACAATAAAACGGTTTGTTCATGTTCAACGTTCTAGTGATCAGCCCTGACGCACCGAGGCTGAACGTTGACGCGCCAGAAGGAGTAGTGAAGGTGCCGGCAGGAAGCGACTTCACCGTTGCATGTTCGTCATTTGCTCATCCTACGCCGACACTGAAATGGATTAACGAAAAAACCGGCGAAGTAAGTTCATTAGTACTGCATGCAGTTATTGTTTTATTTTTTGTAATGACGAATACTGAAAGCGCTAGCTGGAAACGGGTCGCTCCAAAGGCGCTCGCATAAAAGGAGTCAATCGTTTGTGGACCTCTCGATCTGGTCATTAATTATACTATTAACCACAATATTTCAAATCATAGTTGCATTTCATTAGGATACGTCATGAATACTGTAAACGATCTGGATTATCTGTACAAATTAAGGCAAGATTATTGTTTTGTAGGTCCTAAGTGAAACAGCTGAACTGACTCTGCACGACATACGCGAATCGATTGACGCAAAGTGTGTAGCGGAAAATTCGGGCGGCACGGCGGACGTGAATCTTCAGATTTACGTTGCAGGTATGATTACTTATTTTTTATCAACACATTGTCAACTATGATGATAGTGATCAGCGGGGTTTTGGTTCATTTTTAGTATCGACAATGCATTCATTTTAAAGAATAAATTCATAAACTTTTTTATATGCTTAATTATTTATATTATTCATAAGCATACTTATGCTTACAATTTTATTATGGCGAGACGGTCTTTGGCTCCTGCTAGAGCAGTATGCATGTAAGCCTGTATATAGAGATGCTCGTCTATGCTTAATCGGGCTAAAGGGCGACCGGTACGAGTGAGGTCCTAAAGCGATTCTCGCCTGATTATAATATTTGCATTCAAATAGTACCGTAGGGCATTGTTTTAGCCACAAACTCTTACGTAAATCAGTTCAAATCACGCGCCTTCGATTGCGGTCGCCTTCGCGTACCGGTCGCCCTTTAGCTCGATTAGTCTATGCTTAGGGTTTCGGTTGTTGGAGAGGGGGAGGCGCAACGCGATCTAGGTGAGTTTAATTAAGTTCGCGTAGGGAACAGCAAATGCGCTCGTTAAACTTACGGTCGCAAACCTGACCTCACTGCCTATTACCGTATGCTGCCATCTGGCGGGAGAGACTGATATATGTATAAGTTAGGTACGATCTACGGACGCAACATCCAGCTAATCTACAGTACCTTTTAGGCCCTGGTTCGGCGCCAGAGGATATCAAAGTGTCGGCGGATAAACCGCGCACCATTGACGTCCGATGGGACGCGCCAAGTCAGCCAAACGGCGAGATTAACCGCTACATCGTCTACTATACTCCATTGGATGATCAAGATCCTGAAAATCAGGAAGGACAGGTTGTCAACTTTCTCATTTTCACATTTTTCAAACGTCGGCTCCAATGCTATTGTAATAACAACTATTGTGTTCATAACTGCGGGACGCACATGGCTAAAGCATAAGACAACTTGTTAAGACACGTTCAGAATTTCCCTTACGCTTTGTCACATGGGATGAAGAAAGGTGAAGGCTTACGCATCTTTTGACAAAGTAAATCAAAAAGACAAAAGTTGGGTTGGCGCAGATCGTGTTGATTTTCTTTAGATTTTTAGACTTTTGTCTTAATGTGAAGATCGCTTTAGTCGTCAGTTGAGAGATGCGCGCCGCACATTCCTTTTACTACGAACGCACGACCGTTTCGTTCAGCTGCGTCCGCGTCAGCTCTCACTCGTCCCCAATCGATTGCCTATCTTTTATTCGCAAATGAGTTGACAGTCTGCACGCGTCCGCGCCATCTTTTCTGCAGTGCTAACTAACAGCATCGTATGAAGCGATTTACAGGTGCCTACACAGCCGATAAACGAATGGATGACCTATCAAGTGGAAGCAGGCGAAGACGATGATCGGCGTGCGGAAATCGAAGACGCTGTGTCGACTGGCACGGCGTACGCGGTTGTCGTTCAGGCTGTAAACCAGGACGGTCCTGGTCCCTACTCGGATATTATCACTGTTCGCACGCTTTCCAAAGGTAAAGAAACATGGGCCTGGTGTCATAAGGTGACGCAATCCCCCCACCATGCAGTCAAGCAATCTTATCATCTTCATACCGTTGAAATTTTACCACTTGCTAGCCCCTTCATGCTACCCCCAAATTTGTCCGAGCCTAAAATAAAGTTAAAGGTTGGCCGAGACAAAGTATCTATCTTTCAATCTGGGATGTATACTTTATTTCGAAAAAAATTGTGCTTTAACAACTCATATTTTAGTGCTTGAGGACATTATTTCTTGATAATTGCACTCCGCAGTGCCATCCTATTGTTAGACTGAAATTTCTCATATAGTAGTACCGGAATATTTCGTTTAAAAGCCATCGAGTTGTGTAAGAACCGATTCTGTTCGTATTTCTACCTTGTCACGCCCCCGCCAAATAGAAATCCATTGCCTACTAAGAGAAAAACTTCATTAAGGCAGTTTAATGTTAAGGTTGCGTATCTCTAATTTTATTTTCCGGCGCCAGTTAAATGTTCGTATTACTGCATGTGTTTCACTAAAAGTTACTGCAGCTCGCGAAACAGCGCCAGAGGATTTCAAAGTGGAAGCAGATAAACAACGTAATGCCATGATTACTTGGAAACCGCCAGCCGACGCCACTCCAACTGCTTACGAAGTGTATTACATATCCGCAGACAATCGTATGGACGGAGACGAAGAAGTGCCATTGGACCAATGGTACGTTTTAATTGTCTTTTTCCTCTGTATTCGTCAACGGTCCATGCCAATGCAAACTTGAAATGGAATAAGAAATCCCTTTTGAAGCACTTCCGCTTCGGCAATCTTCAGTGTAAAATATACAGTGTGGTTGAATAGAGCCTCAAGGCTGTTTTTCGAACACCCATAAAACTCGGATAGTAGAGAATCCAGAGGGAGCTGGATAAGTTCTCTTATCTCTCTGATTTTCTCTTATATTTGGCTCTCTTATAGTCACGTTCTACTTTAGTTGCAGAGTAAAAATTTCGCTAGTACACACTCTAAATTTTTGATAAATCACGACGCATTTTGCAAAATGACAGCACAAAGAAAGTGGAATACAAAACAATCAGCGAACTGAAGTTCAATTATGACTAAGGTAGTGTGCTGAAGGATGAGAAAGTGTCAGGGGCATAGGGCGGGGAGGGGGATATGCGAAGTGCACACCTCCCCCCTCCTCCCAGATACCCAACTTTTAACCCCCAGGCGCCGACCGGTATCCACCTCTCCCGAGGTTTTATTCTTTTTAAAATACCTTGAAATAGGTCCACTTGAGGAAGGGTCAACGTACGGAGCTCTATTCGGTCATAAAAAGTATTCATATTTCTTATGGCTCAGGACACGTCTCGAAATCCCGGACGGCACTGACGAAGAGTACCATCTGCAAGGTGCTTTGCAGCCCGATACCGAATATATATTCAAATTGCGCGCCATCTACGATGACGGTCCCGGTGTTTTCACTGATCCCTGCATCATGAAAACGCTGCCCGATGGTATGTTCATCGATTATATGGCGCAAACACTCTCCTGCGATACATTCAGTTTTCCCACAGCTTTTATGCAAGGCTTTCTTGAGTATACAACTACTAACAATTAAACATCACAATTTATTTATTATATTTCTTACTGGCACGGACAGGATTAGTGAGCTGGTTTCATACCGCGTGCCTTAGCTAAAGTTGTCACAGCCGGCGACCTGTGAGCCTCGGCGCCAGGAGGTAAAACTCAAACAAATAACGACATCCCGCCAAAATCCCACTGATACTGTATTATAAACATTTCTTTGAAAATTCAACGCCAAGTAATTTATCATAATAGCAAAAATGCCACTTTTTCATATTCAGGCATTCTCTAACATACGCACTAAGAATTCTCACAAAAAAACCAAATGAGCACGAAATTTTACTCGGTCAGCGGCTATGACGCAGACTTGTTGTATTTCATGACTTTTTCGGCGAACGCTGACAAATCAATGCTTATAGGCAAACCACCGTATATTGTTGTGTCCGGCGGCCATGGAGTGTCCGGTCAAACAAATCTCAAGCTTTTGCCTGGCTCGGCAATTACAGTATTCTGCAATGCTACTGGAGAACCACAGCCCAGCGTCAAGTGGATTCGTGGCGGTGATTTCGCCATCGATCCCAGCACGGTAATTATACCTGCATGCTCGAGCGCTTATAAATTATATCTTACTATATTTTCTCTTTTAGTGCGGCATGGTATAGAATTTTTGATTCATAGCTGCAGCACTGTAGTATTTTATAATGCTTATTACTACATACACTGTATTTTCGTCAAAGGCCCCGCGTGGTTAACTCTTTTAGTAACTGTCGAATGCGAGGTTTACTTCAGAGCGAAATGTTTTTCTTCCAACGGCAACGGGGTGCAAGTTTATTGAATATATTGCGCATGTGAAGCATAGGTATTGTACTTTTGGCACACTACGAGTGGTGTAATATGCGATTCCGTGCAAAAAAACCGGCGAGTCCTTCGAAAAATAGCAGTCAGTCTCTTAGTCTTAATTGACGGTGTTTCTGTTAACCTCAAGGAGTCTCCAAATGTATGCAAAGCATTTTACGGTAGGTCTAAATAGAATTCCACGGGAACTAATCGAGAAAATACGGTGATGCGTTATAATCGTAGGAATGATGTCTTTTAATCGTAGCAAGATATTTGTCAGTTAATCTAATTATTAATTGACTAGGATAAGGAATAACTACTAGAGTGCTCATCAGTTTGAAATATTGCGGTTTAGGTTCAATCAAGCGGCGTGCACGCCAAATGGTCGCTGCAAGTAGGTAACATAACCGACGACGCGACATTCCACTGCATTGCGCAAAATCCACTAGGCATCGCCAATTGGACCATTCATGTCAGTATGATTGAAGGTCGGTCCAAAATTTGTATAATTCCACAATATGTACATAAGTGCGCAATTCGTTATCTTTTAGGCATTGCACCGGACTGGAAAGAAAACTTTGTGTATGCAAAGGACGAAGAAGGTCAAATCGTACTTCGATTTGCACCTGAATTGCCACCGTATTTGCAAGAGCCGGTAAATAATGTAACTAAACAAAATTTAAGTGTACCGCTGATGCTGGCTGTTAAGGTTAATGCAAAATTTTGCAGCCATCTAAACATGAACAATGACATTACTGTACCTGAATTTTTTATCGTCTATTAATAATATTTTCTATTCAGTTGCATATATTATCATTAGGTACCTAACTATATGTAATTGTTATGACTTATTATCGTTCTCTCATCTTCGAACATCGTATTTGCTTTCACAAAATCGAATACTGCCATCTCTCTTATACGTGACTGCAAAATAGTGATGTCAACTGCCTTTTACTGCTTTCAGTAATAATCGGATATTTAAATATAGGCGAAGTAATATCCTGTGCTAAGCGAAATTTACATGTATTTGGGAAATTTGCTTACCACCTTCCACCAACATTCTTCAGTCGATGGAATCTTAATGTTTCGAGGCAATCACTAGTCAGATTCTCTATTATTTAATCTAAATGTAGACACTGCTTTGAGACGCCCAAGAATTTCTTGGGCTAAAGTTGATAGGCCTTTTTTTGAAAATCAGTTGCAATCGTTTGTACAGGAATGCGCTCACGTGTGCTATCTACGAAAATCAAGAGAAAGTAGAAAAAGAAAAGAATTGCTCATACCCCACATAGCCGCTCGGAAGCAATAATAGGAGACGTCTTCGGGGGTATATGGATTTTTGCTCCCCAACAGCTCCCCAGTTCCAATACCCGCGTCTGTTTTGATAGTAAAATTACATGAAGCAGCTACAGCATCAGCACTCACTGTAATTCTGTACAGTAAAATAGATCGCATTAAAAATTATCATTATTCAGAATGAATGGGTCGTGACATGGACGGATAACCCTTCTTTGCCGCGCGATCAGTGGCAGCAAATACTTGGAGAGGGCCGAAAGCTGGGCACCGTCTCAGCTGGCGATATGGAGAGAGGTCGCCGTTACTATATCATCGTCGACAACCCCAATGAGGGCATCGAATCACCCCTTTTCGTCATCGATACGCCAAGTATGCAACTTGTGAAGAATTAATCATTTGATTATCATATCATCTCACCATCAGTTATTGATACGGCATCCATAGCTTTTGTTATTTTCTCATAACTTCTCAACAGAAAGTGATAATATCTTTAATCAACAATGATATATCATTGTAAGATCATTAGCTCTGGTTCACAGAAAAATATAATGTTAAAATTACTAGTGCCATAGAGTTAACTGTGAAATGATACGACATTCCTATGATATCATTGATCCGTTCTTTAAACATTCGTTCACCTGCGATCTCAACTCAACATTTTCTTTCAGCTCCACCGCACGATTTGCGAGTTGGTGCAAATGTCAACGAAGAGATGGTGGTCGATTTCAAACCCGCCAAATCCACCGAAGAGATTACGGTACTTTTTTCACATCTTAAATATAAACTATTTTTGATTATCTTAAAACTGGAAAAATCTGAACAATGTTTGTTTACTTTCGACTCTTCTAAAGATTTTTGGAAAGAATGCAAAAGAGGAAAAAGTAAAACTGACGTTACAATCTACTTGCTAAATTGCAAATAGAGAAGGAGGAAGGGTAACCTGCAGTTAGGAGTATTTTGGTAAATTTTGACCGCTGTTTAGGGACGCACCGGTACAACGTAAATTTTCAGACAGTGTGATAGACAATAGCGCATCGATCACAATTACATATCATACACTTGGTTCTGTAAACGACGCACTATAAAATGATTTAACCATTTCAGAAGTACAAAATCTATTATTGGAAGAAGGGTGAGGACGAAAACAAGAAGACGGTGGAGACGCCACATGACGCCACTAGCGGAATCGTAGTGGAAGATCTGCAACCAGATACTGAATATGAATTCCAAATCGGCACTAAATTTGCACTGGACGACCCGCACGAACTTATCAGCGATATCATCGTGGTTCGAACTCCTCAAGCCGGTGAGCGCCCTTTGTAGTGGGTTTGTGGTATAGTTTATTGAATACTGTCCACAAAGCAGAGTGGTTGTGAAACGTTGCAAGCTTATTCTAATGATAAAACCCCACCACAGTGCTATGTTCATGCGACACCCAACACAACGCAGCAATGAATATGTCAACTTCATTAGCGTTGCTTTATTACGCGACTTATTTTAGGTATTAAATGCGACTGCAGTCAAGCATGCATGATGGAGGATAACGGACAAGGCAACTTTAAACCAAAGTGCTTCTGTTTTCAAGGATTTGAACTTGCTGAGGATGGCAAGACTTGTCGCCCCGCAGATGCCGAGTCAGTCGGCCCATCTGTAGTCAAGGTGAATTTTCAGCTATTTGCGCTTGACTTTAAAAAATAATTGTGGTTTCTGAACTAAGCTGCTCTATGCGACCCAAAAAGGAATGTATTTTTATTTAACAAAATCAACACCTTTAGACTTCTAATTTAACGAGATTTTAACGCTGGCTTACTTATGAAAGTGACGCATTTGCAGTTGCTCCTATGCGTCGGGCCACTTGTTCACTGTCTGATAACGCGTAATAGTCCTCTATGCAGATCACACCAGCAAGCGGCTGTTCAACCATCAACTTTCCACTCGATCTAGCGATTGTTGTTGATGCGTCTGATCAGGTTGACGAAGCCAGCTATGATAAGTTGAAAAATACGCTGCGCGTATATCTTGATGAGCTTTCGTCACATCCTGAACAGTTGCAAGTCGCCTACATTCAATACGCCAGCACCGCCGATGTTGTTGTAAACCTCAAACCATTTGATGGGTAATTATTATTTAATTTCTCATTCCCTTATCTGATCCACAATTGTAACGCATATTTTAACGCTGACTGTAAAAGCTCGCTGAACAGGCTAACTAAGTGCACCAAAAGAGTGTAAATGAACATACAAAGGTCTGTTTCTTAACGTCTTCAAGTATTGAAAAATGGAATCTCATCTGAATATCTATTTCATACAATGATGATGCGGTAACTATGCAAAGATTTGAGACTGAATTCCGCAATTCTCAGCAGATTCAACAGGTTTATGATACAGATCCTTGTAGTCTACTTCATATGTATTTTTTACGACAGAATATTACAGAATACTTGATGTACAGAACATAGTATATATAGAGCATAGGGAATAAAATATTTTCAACCGCTTTATGAAATCTGTTCACTAATTATTTGAAATATGACATATTTATAGGCAGAAACGTTTTTAAATGTTCATGATATGGTACAAATTATGAGGGGACTGAGCAGCATCAACTAAAATCGCGTTTCCATTAAACTAAATTGCAATTAGCACACTATTTTGGCAATCTCATATAGTTACTATTCTTTTTGAAGAGCTAAACAATTGGTGGACCAGATTGAAGAAGCTGATCGACCCGAAGGCGCTGCTGACATCAGCGTGGGCTTGGAGTCAGCATTGGAGCAGTTTACAGAGTCTGGTCGGATTGACGTCCCAAAAGCAGTGCTCCTCTTCAGCAATGGGCAATCTGCGTAAGATTCTGTTTCTTTCAAATATGACTATTGGGCGCTGTAGGTGGGGATGATATTTTGGCATTAACTTGACACAGAGTCATGGAGGTGCGCTCTGGATTTGTCCGTGAAGTCTCCTTGATTTAAGAGCTTTGTTTACTCAAAAGGATTACAATGCTAATTTTAAATCACCCTTTTCCTCACTTAGCTGTCATTCTTTTCTTTATTATATAGTAATGAGGGCGCGATGCTAAGTAGTCAAAAAGTTTTCAATTCTCTACTAAACTGTTCATATAGCCAAAAAATTAACATTTTGGGGAAGACTTCAAAATCTTTTTAAAATCTTTTTAAGAAACCAGTCATGACTATTTTTCAAATCAGAAGCGCATTTAATTCTCCCATTAATTAAGTGATTAAGTTCATTCTTCTTCCTTTTGTAGTTCTTGTTTTTTGTATAGCCCTTTTTAATCTTAACCTATTAATACTATACAGTGATATGGTAGCTTATTATTTTTAGATCAGATGGCTTGTCAGCTGCAGAAAAGTTAAAATCTGCAAAAATTACGCTGATATCGATTGGCATTGACGCGCTTGATGATGGTCAACAAACTCTACAGGGGCTAGTCAATTCTGACAACTCAAGGTGGTTTGATTTTGCTGACTGGAGTGAAGTCACAGCAAGCAGCCTTGAAGATGTAACACGAGCAATTTGTGCATTATTCATCTCTGAATCACCTATTCTTCAAACAACACATGCCACAGATGCAGCAGGCAACCAGTTATACCCCATCGTTGGACTACATGGATCACCACTTCCTACTGATGATGAAGGAAGAGCTGTAGGACCCGATGGGCAGCCACTGCCAACTGATGAAAGTGGGAAACCTGTTGATTTAGAGGGATCACCATTGCCAAAAGATCGAAATGGAAACTATGTGTGGCAAATTACACCTGGACCTGATTCTCACACATCTACTGATAAGACTGGCAGGCCAGTGTATACTGTATTTGGTCCTGGCGGATCACCATTACCTACTGATGACAATGGATGGCCTGTTGGGTCAAATGGTGAACCACTGCCAACTGATGAGAGTGGAAAGCCTGTGGGACCAGATGGATCTCCACTGCCAACAGATGAAAGTGGCAATTTCATATGGCAAACCATCCCAACAAGCCCTGATGGCTCTCCACTACCAACAGATTCACAAGGCAACACAATATATCCTGTCTATGATCCTGATGGTTCACCATTACCAACAGATGCAGAGGGCCGGCCACTTGGGCCTAATGGAGAACCACTACCTACAGATGAGAATGGCAAGCCTGTTGACTTAGAAGGATCACCATTGCCAACTGATGAAGATGGCAATTTAGTATGGCACATTGAGGGCTCCCCACTGCCTACTGATGCAATTACTGAAAAACCAACCTATATAGTTCATGGCCCTGATGGTTCACCACTCCCTACAGATGACAGTGGCAGACTACTAGGACCCAATGGAGAGCCACTACCAACTGATGAGAGTGGAAAGCCTATTGCTGAAGATGGATCTCCCTTACCAACTGATGACAATGGAAATTACATTTTGAGTTCAGTCATTGCAACTGGACCTGATGGCTCACCTCTACCAACAGACTCAAATGGCAGACCAGTTTACACAGTTTATGGCCCTGATGGTTCACCACTGCCAACAGATGAAGCTGGAAGAATTATTGGACCTGATGGAGAACTACTACCAACTGATGAGAGTGGCAGACCAGTGGGTCCAGAAGGATCCCCCCTACCAACTGATGACAATGGTGCATTCATCTGGCATGTTCCAGCTGAACCTGAAGGCTCATTACTTCCAACAGATAAACATGGAAAGCAAATCTACACTGTCTATGGCCCTGATGGATCACCATTGCCAACTGATGAGAGTGGCAGAGCACTTGGTCCTAATGGAGAGCTCTTGCCAACAGATGAAAGTGGAAAGCCAGTGGGTGCAGATGGATCACCATTACCAACAGATGATGATGGAAAGTTGGTGTGGGTGATAGTTCCAACAGGTCCTGATGGCTCACCCCTACCAACAGACTCAAATGGCAGACCAATATACACTGTGTATGGGCCTGATGGATCACCACTGCCAACTGATGAAAGTGGTAGAGCACTAGGACCTGATGGAGAACCACTGCCCACAGATGAAAGTGGAAAGCCTGTTGATGCTGATGGATCTCCTTTGCCAACAGATGATGATGGAAATCTAATTTGGACAGTTATTGCAACTGGACCTGATGGTTCACCTCTGCCTACTGATGCTAATGGTAGACCAGTTTACACAGTTTATGGCCCTGATGGTTCACCACTGCCAACTGATGATGCTGGAAGAATAATTGGACCTGATGGAGAACTGCTGCCAACTGATGAGAGTGGCAAACCTGTTGGCCCAGAAGGATCGCCCCTACCAACTGATGACAATGGTGCATTTATTTGGCATATTCCAGCTGAACCTGAAGGCTCAGTACTTCCTACTGATAAACATGGAAAGCCAATCTACACTGTCTATGGCCCTGATGGATCACCATTGCCAACTGATGAGAGTGGCAGAGTACTTGGACCTAATGGAGAGGCATTGCCCACTGATGAGAGTGGAAAGCCTGTGGGTGCAGATGGATCTCCCTTGCCAACAGATGATGATGGAAATTTGGTGTGGCAGATTTATGTCACTGGGCCTGATGGTTCACCTCTGCCTACTGATAGTAATGGCAAGCCAATACATAGTATATATGGCCCTGATGGGTCACCACTGCCAACTGATGATTATGGAAGACCAGTTTACACAGTTTATGGCCCTGATGGTTCACCACTGCCAACTGATGAAGCTGGAAGGATTATTGGACCTGATGGAGAACTGTTGCCAACTGATGAAAGTGGAAAACCTGTGGGGCCAGAAGGATCTCCCCTACCAACTGATGACAATGGTGCATTTATCTGGCATGTTCCAGCTGAACCTGAAGGCTCAGTACTTCCAACTGATAAACATGGAAAGCCAATCTACGCAGTGTATGGCCCTGATGGATCACCATTGCCAACTGATGAGAGTGGCAGAGCACTCGGGCCTAATGGAGAGCCATTGCCAACTGATGAGAGTGGAAAGCCTTTAGGTGGTGATGGATCTCCCTTGCCAACAGATAACAATGGCTATTTGATATTGAACATACCTACTAAAGCTGATGACTCAATTCTCCCAACTGATGATTTTTCTCAAGTCACTGAAAAACCACTTTATGTTGTTAATGGTCCTGATGGATCACCANTTCCAGCTGAACCTGAAGGCTCAGTACTTCCTACTGATAAACATGGAAAGCCAATCTACACTGTCTATGGCCCTGATGGATCACCATTGCCAACTGATGAGAGTGGCAGAGCACTCGGACCTAATGGAGAGGCATTGCCCACTGATGAGAGTGGAAAACCTGTAGGTGCAGATGGATCTCCCTTGCCAACAGATGATGATGGAAATTTGGTGTGGCAGATTTATGTCACTGGGCCTGATGGTTCACCTCTGCCTACTGACAGTAATGGCAAGCCAATACATAGTATATTTGGTCCTGATGGGTCACCACTGCCAACTGATGATTATGGAAGACCTGTTGGGCCTGATGGAGAACCACTACCGACAGACTCAAGTGGCATTCCACTTAATGCTGATGGCTCGCCTTTACCAACTGATGGCAGTGGAAACTACATAATTGAAGGAGCAGTTATTGAAGCTGGAGGCAAAACTGAGGCACCTGAATCATCAGAAGTGGATGGTTCACCACTGCCTACTGATATGGAAGGTTCCTCATTGCCCACAGAAGAAGATGGAAAGCCAGTTTACAGTGTGATAGGTCCTGATGGATCACCATTGCCAACAGATGATAGTGGGTCACTAATTGGACCTAATGGAGAACCACTGCCAACTGATGAGAGTGGCAAACCCATCGGACCTGAGGGCTCTCCTCTTCCAACTGATGAAAGTGGGCGCTACATTTTTATAGTTCCAGTTGTAGGACTGGAGGGAACAACAAAAGAATCAGAATTATCGGCAGTTGATGGTTCCCCTCTACCGACTGATGCTGCAGGCAAACCAATATACACGGTCTATGGCCCAGATGGCTCACCTCTACCAACTGATGACAGTGGAAGACCTCTGGATGTTAATGGAGAGCCATTGCCAACCGATGAGAGTGGAAGACCTGTTGACGAGAAGGGATTGCCTCTTCCAACTGATAGTGCTGGACAGTACATCTTTGAAGCGCCAACAAATGAAGCAGAAATTTTAACTGAAGATGATGACATTTCTACAGAAGAACCTGAAGGCACAACTGAAGTATCAGTGGAAGGCTCTCCACTTCCCACTGATGACCTTGAAGCAACATCAGGATCTGGAGAAGTGATAGAGCCAAGAGATGATATTTGCAAACTAAGGACACTGCAAGCTGATGTTGTGCTTGCAGTTGATACAGCAGCAATTTCCAATGGCGATTACAATCATTTAAAAAGCGTGCTAATTGAGTTTGTTGGAAAAAACTTTGACTTATCACCAGATGTTGCAAAATTTGCTCTAGTGCAGTTTGGCAGTGCTGCTGAAGTACCTGTTCCTCTGGGTGGTTATCAGGACAAAGATGAACTACTTGGAATGCTCAATCTTGGCTCACGATTCAATGAAGGCCCTTCAAAGCTAGCGCTTGGCCTTGGTGCTGCCAAGCAGCAGTTTGATACTTTTGGTACCAGGCCTGTGCGCAAGTTGCTCATCATTTTTACTAGTGGAGATGATATGTAAGTCTGTTAAATGCATTGTTATTTAAGCCCTGACACAGCTATTCAACTATTAATTAGCATGATACGATTTGTGCATAAGTCCCTAATATCATATTTGCTTGGTTCATGTGAAAAGGGGCAGTTTTAATGGAACTATAAGCATTCACTAGTCAGTCAATGTTAGTAATGCAAAAAATTTTCTTATGCACACATTTCCCAAATAATAAATGAAAAAGTGTAAAAAAACAGTCAAGTGAATTTGAAATTTAACTAAATTAGCCCCTAAGCTGCAGATTTAGATGATTTTAGTGTTTAGATAAAATTTAGGAATACGCAATAACTTAAGCATTTATTGGTGAAAAAATAAGTAAGAGAGATTACATTAGAGGCCATGACCATGGAAGTAACACTGCGCTAATATGCCATTTAGAAATGAGCAAGGTTACAATTACAGTTATTCGTTTGTCATTTGGTAGATATGGGCTCATCATTTGAATTATTAAAATAAAAATTATATGGGTAAATCGAGGATGAGCACATTACTGACCGATATAAACTAATACCACTTGTTCAATAACTGATATCAATTTCTGTGAAGCTTTCTTATAGAGTATGTCAGAATAGAACGTAAGGTACAACATTTAAGCATAATTTCTTAGTACATATAATTCATTTCTATGATAATCTTAAAAGCAAGATGAAGCCAGAATGTATTCTAACTCCATGTCAATTTGTAGTAACACAAAATCCTATTAAATGCTTACAGCATTGTATTCTAAATAATTTCACTTGAGTGGTGATAATTTTCTTTCCACTTCCAGATAATTTAAATTTATTTAACATAACGATAAAATAAGAAAACAACAAAAGCTACATTCTTTCAGCAAAAAACAGAAATCAACAAAACTTGACAGAGAAGTTAAAAGAGAAGTTTGCTAGAAAGTATATGATTTTATAACTTTATACAAGCTCTTTGTGTTGAGGGAATAAGTTATTTATTGCCTTTACATATCTCAAGAAGAGACAAAGACTGCATAAATCAAACAAATTCTCAATTTTTAGGACAGCTGACAACATCCCAGAAACTCTAAATGAACAAGGTGTGACACAATATATTGTTGGCCTTCGAAATCTTGAGGAGAACATTGAAGCTTATGGCAGCAAATACACTCTTGTGAAATCGTGGAAAAAATTGACATCAAAGAAAATTGTGAAAATGCTAAGAGAAAGCTGTCCCCCTGGAGCAATTTCACCTCATCTTCAACAACCTGATGAAGATGAGGAAGATGCAAAAGAAAAAGATGTGACTGACAAACCAATTGTAGACCAACATGGACAACCATTACCTACTGATGAAACTGGCAAATATGTTGACCCTGATGGTGAACTCCTCCCAACTGATGAGAATGGAAAACTGATTGGACCTCATGGTTCACCTCTTCCAACTGATGAAGATGGCAATTTAGTTTGGCACATTGAGGGGTCCCCACTGCCTACTGATGCAACTACTGAAAAACCAACCTATATAGTCTATGGCCCTGATGGTTCACCACTCCCTACAGATGACAGTGGCAGACTACTAGGACCCAATGGAGAGCCACTACCAACTGATGAGAGTGGAAAGCCTATTGCTGAAGATGGATCTCCCTTACCAACTGATGACA